>JABSTQ010007713.1:107500-110398 GCA_013358835.2 Ixodes persulcatus
TGTCCACTCTTTGAACACTTCCAGCCTGCTTCGATTTGTTTTTGAAATCTTTTTCTTCGTTCTTAGTAGTTACTCCCGCCGTTTACCCGCGCTTGGTTGAATTTCTTCAGTCTTCGAATAACATGGCGAAACGTTTCTTTTTCACGTTATACTGTGTCGTTATAAGCGCGCTCCCGTTCTAGGAATCTTCTGTGCTTCGTGGTTTCAACGTTCTTTCTTGACCCTCTTCGTCAAAGTAAAATTTCTTGGTTGTTAAGAATTACTCCCGCCGTTTACCCGCGCTTTGATGAATTTCTGCAGCCTTCGAATAACATGCTGAAACTTTTCGTTTTCACACTATATGGTATTCTTATTTTCTCACATGATATATTCGATGAACCTGGCTCGCAACGGGCGCCCCTTCTTGGAATATTATGTGCTCTGAACATTCTCTCTCGACCCTTTTCGTCAAAGTGTCCGGCGACCGCTTAGTAAATGCGCTGCAGCCGCAATGAGGTGCCCTTGTGCTGCATACACGTACGTGTTGTAGCTATCTCTTTCGCCTATCCGCGTTCTGAAAGAAGAAAACCATATTTTTCGGAGCTTTTTTCTGCATGCATAGCAAGCGACATCGAAATTTCGTGTAGTTTCTGTTTCATTCTTACGTATCGCGACGAACCTTTAGAGAAACACAATTTCACTTGGTCAACAGGTCCCTCGTTCTCAACAGCTGCGTGTCTCTCGGAATTCTGGACGGGTTCACCTCACTCACAAGGCCATGACGGAGAACGAAAACTACACGTGGAAGGAAGGAAGGAAGGCAGGCAAGCAAGCAAGCAGGCAGGCAGGCAGGCAGGCTGTTACACTACAGAGCCAACGAAAACGAAACTATGTGCCTCTCGTGTCTTCTTGCCTTCACGTTGCTGGCACATGACGAAACCGTGCTTTATTCAACGTTAGGGACGCGTGTGGTCGTCGGGACCTCGTCGCGACGGTCCAGCCACCCTCACGTTCGTTTTGCTCACGTAAACAAATACAAGGGCAGCCTACGTCCCCATATGCTAAAACCAACCTTCCAACTGTCCCGTAGCATTGTCAATTTTGTATTTTTGTGTCTTTTACCATTAAAACCAGAGGGCGCTGCGCAGGTAAAGCCTCGCGAACTCGAGCCTCGCTTTAGGTTCGCTAGGTGACGCCACTATTCAATCATTTGTTCTTGTTTTGTTTTTGTTTTTTCGTTCTTTTGATTGATTTGACTTTACATTCTTGTCATATGAATAGGGAATATAAAAAAAAAAAATTACGCACGCCTCCGCAAACTTATTGCGCGCCGATTACCTGGCGGCGCCACTTATTTTCCAAGTTCTGTTTACAATCTATGACGGCGTTTTCATCTATCTAGCAGTCTCATACACTTTTTTTTTATATATATATATATATTTATTTTTTTTTCCTCGCTTTTGTCTCGAGTCGTCCCTGCGGTGAGCTCGGCGCTTTCCCACGTGTTACTTTATGATTCTGGGTCTCTAAATTTATATAAGAACCTTTGCAGCCGTGAGTAGCAATGTGTTTGCCGCTGCTCGCACGCGATGTATTTTCGACGCATTTTGTCCGTCTTATTGCGTTTGTGCGTCGCAGTACGTGGTTTCTGAAAGTGTGCGCGTCTCCTCCTTCGTGCATCCTAAAGCATGCGTGGTCATCGCATGTTTTCGCTTGAAGAGAGACCAGTCATTAGTCTGCATTCGCCGCCGCTTCGTCGCGATCTACTCTCTACGTAGTTTCGTTTCTCTGCGGTGCCCTCCGTGGTTTCCGAAGGTGAGCGCATGGTTTCGCTTTACCGTGCGTGCTGTGCCGCGTGGTGTGGTGCCGTGGTTCCGGTGCAAGTGCCTTCTATCCGGTGCCTTCCTGCTCAGTGCTCAGTGCTCAGTGCTGTGCTCGTGCTTGTGCAAGGCCTCAGGTGTGCTTGCCGTGTCCTTTGTAGCGCCCAACTAGGTTCTACTTGTGCCTCTTATTAATTCATTAATATGTGTCGTGTGTGTGTGCTCTTCTGGCACTTTCCGTTCTTGTCCCGCTCTACGTGCTCGTGGTTTGTGTTACCGTGTCCTCATACGCAGTGCTGTGAAAGGTCTCTCATTGTGTTGTGTTGTGCTGTGCTGTGCTGTGCTGTGCGTGCGCCAAAACCTCTGGATAAAAGAAGACAAAAAAAAATTATTCATTATTCTTTCTTTTTTTAAAATTTAACATGTGGTAAGTATGCATTACTTATACCATCCTTTGTATTGATTTTTGGGTCGTGTCTTTTTTTCCCATTATTACTCTTATTATTATTGTTGTTATCATTGTTATACAAATGTTTCCTTCCTTTCTAAGCTTTTAGTGAAGAGCAGAGTGTCTAACCGAAATGTTTATTCGTTGCTTCGGTTCCGGTTCGGGTTCAAAGCTTACAAAAAAAAAAAAAGACGTATGAAATTGCTAATTGAGAATATATTTTCCGCATTCCATTTGGTTATAGGCACTATTTCAGGAGTCAAACCAGTAACTATAAAGCTTTTTTTTTTAGTTCTAGAATTCACTCTTATTTTCAGGTACGAAAAATAATTGCTTCATTTAACTTTTATGAAACAGTAATGAAAAGCTACATTAATATATATATATATATACATACATACACACACACACACACCCCACTCCACATCTCTTTTCTTTCTTTTTTCTTTATTGTTTTTAGTGTTCTATATTTTAATCTGAATGTAAAGGTCATCAGTCTGGTGGGTCGCCTAAAATACTTGTGATTGCTGCAAACTTTGCATCGCAGCATGAAAAGTGGAATTTTGCTGTTATAGAAATTAATTGCAGTGCATGAATCATCAAATGGCACGTCCCGCAACATGTATATATGTTTCTGACGATCCAACGTAA
>JABSTQ010007714.1:0-28672 GCA_013358835.2 Ixodes persulcatus
ATTCTCTTTTTATTCCTTGCTGAAGCAGATGTCCTTGAATTGAGGATCAAGGAACGCGGCAAGGGCGTGATGTGCCTGTGTGCTTACGTCCAGGAACCTTGTTTTCATTATTCTGAGAAGATTCTGGGGAAACGCATTGTCTAGTTCCACTCGCGCCCTCAAAAAGTAACATCTTCACACACTAAACATGTGGAACAACCATGGAAAGTGTTGGGAAAGACTTGACAGAAGCAGCTGTTGTGGCTTCAATTGGTTGCATGGCAGCGGCCGAAAAACTTCCACACTCCACTGTGCTTTCTCTTCGAACAACTTCCTGCTTCTACCACTTCTACTTCGCTCACACAGAACGGCGGTACCGTTGCAAACAGCTCTGAAACGTCTCCACGACAAGCTTTTAGAAAGCGTGCACACGAGCAGTCTCGTGCGAAAGCGGTCCCTAAATGCTGAACCGCAGGTAAGTGATTTAGCGAGCGACGAGACGAGCGTCAGCGACGAGGGTCGGGACGCAGCAGCGAGCGACGGAGATTTCTCACTGTCGCTCGTCGCGTCGCTCGGTGTTTGGATTTCTAAGATACGTCCTCATCGCCGTGGTCGCTTGCGCACGCCACTTTCTTGCGGCTGGCCTCATCGCGCGACTGACCGAGCGACAGCGAAGCGGGTCGACGTTGACTGGCTCGTCTCTCGGCAAATCGCTTACATGCGGGTTATACTTAACGCAGTGGTCCCTAATGGAGGCAACAGCAACTCATGTATAAAGAGGAACTGCTGCTGCCCATGATGAGAATCATTGTCTAGGAGAAGGTGCGTATTGCCATCTTGCGGGAATGTATGGCAGGAGTGCCGGCGCGTTGTGGGAGGCCTGTAAAAGGAATCTCGCGGCGCAACACCGTAACGACTATTCCAAAATTATTCGAAAAATATACGAAACTTTTAAAAATTATTATTCAATTCGATTAACGAATCGAATAGGGTAATATTCGATTCGTTATTCGAAAATTGCGAATATTCGCACACCCCTATTTCGAACATTTGGTCAGATATATAATATTAAGAAATAACTTCATTGTGTAGAGTAAACTTTTAAAATTATTACGAACTTTGAAAACTTTCAAAAATGACTTCAACGGCTGTGGCTATGGCTGCGGCACGACGGTTGGCTTCGGAGTCGTGGACTCGACGGAGGGCGGATACTTCGGCTGCTTGGTCTGTGTCTCTTGCCTCGTTGTGTGGGTTGAGTTGGTTCCGCGGCTTGTTGTCTCGTGCAGGTTTCTAGTTATTGTTCCGTTGCGGTCATGGTATACGGTATACGTAAAAAGTAGTGTGACTGTAGTTTCTTTTTTGACGGACATTTGCATTCGGTCACTGAATTTAGAAGCCACTGGGTCAGTCACATGTGCAAGCGCCTTTCATGAAACTTGGACGGTAATTTTTTTTTTTAAATTCCCTGCATCATATTGCATTTGTCGCTGTAAGTCTCGCTGTAATACAGTACTTTTTTTCCAGTGTACAACTGTTGACGCGTTATTCATACATTTTGCATGTGTATTGTTATTTTTGTAATGTATGAATAACATACATCACTCCTTGTCTGCAGAGTTGATGTTTGTTTTGCTTGTCATAGTTACGAAAATAAATACTTTTGTGTGTCAATCCCTGGTGTCGTCCCATGTCGTCCCTTCAAGAGAGTTAGCACAAATGTGAAAATATCCTTTTCGGTGTGCGGTCAGTTTGAATTATATATAGCGCTGGATGACTTTTCTTCTGCAGTACAATTAAGTTATGCTTATAAAACAATTCTATTTTAAACAAAAACCATGCTAGTTACAATAACACTGACTCGTTAAAGTAGAGGGCGCATGCTACTGCCCGATACAAAAATACCGCCAGAATTCGCCTTGAATCCATTCATTTATCTGGCCAGCGGTTACTGCGTGTATCCATCCATTAAACACTCAACTAGGGACTATACTGGCCGCTGGGGCCTATGGAAGTGTCCGCTCTTTACGTAGTACTATATTTCTCTATGGCAGCAGCGCACACAGGCCGCTACCCATATCCCGGACGGACGACGTCTGCACAGGCTGCCCCGGCCGGCCTCTGCAGAGGATAGCCGGGTGCGCAGCTTGTAGGAGTACGCTACGTATACACAAACTCATGTTTACAAACAAACCGGAGCGCCCCTAGCGGACGCCACCGCCGCCGCGCATGCGCGGTGGAGTGTGGGCAAGAAGCTTGCCGTCGCCCATAAACAAGCCATTGAAATGTGATGTTGTCGGCGTCGGTGTAAGTCCCCCTGCCCTTTTTCGCGTTCGAATTGTTGATTCGACGTCTTCCTGGCAATGTCTGACTACTTGAGCGGCCTCGGCGAAATTACCCAGGCTCGTTACACCGCAAAACTTTCCGTGAATAATGTGACATGCTGCGATTAATTCCGCGTGGACGTCGGAGAATGTAGGCTAAAGCCTGATTCGCATGATGAGATTTCGCTCGCAATTTTCAGTCGCGACGTCGCTCGGGCTGCAAAAGCCCGAGCGAACCGTAGCTGAGATGATCCACGTCGATACTGAATATCGCAAGCAGAATCGGACCAAGTGAATTAGGCATAACAAGTCGGTGATGGTCACTGGTAACAATGATCAACATCTCCTTGTATCCACTGTTTACATCGAGCCTGCTTACCAATCTTCAAACTTAAGTCTTTTGAGGCCTGCACTTACTTATCGCAAGTACCGGGCCAACATTTGGTCTATACGGGCCGGTGTCGTCTAAACGAGCAGACGACAAGCAGAAACGTTTCAAAGAGCAGACGACAGTTCGAACGATCAGGCGGCCATTTGAACTTGAAGACGCACTGAACGTAGTCCGCAGGTGGTCCGCACAACTTGACGGTTTTCCGGCTTTCATGTTGGAACAAAACAAATGAATCTGATTACCACAAGTGTCCGTGAATTCAACCCAAGGTGCTTCCCGTCCAAGCAATCGTGGTCCGACGGCGTCTGGTTTTCCCTTTTCACGGCACATATCCACGTTCTCGGACGAACCGAGCACGTTAAAACGGACCTTCAAACCTTTCTCGACTCCTTTGGTACAGCCCCAGTCGCGGCGTTTTGACGAGGAGGCAGGTTTTTGTCTGGTTCCTTTCAAAACAACGCAGGAATACACGTCTCGCATAGGGGCTTCTGCCCACAGCCCCAGACCGGAAGTGCGCCCGACGGGCCACCACCGCGCCGTGACGTAACAGAGTTGAGTTCGTGTATACGAAGGATTTCGCATTCCTACACCGAAGCAGTCTTAAAGGGCCCCTAAAATGAAAAAAAATATATTTTTTTTTTCAACACTGATTGGTATTATCGGAAACAATATGAGCGTGAACGCGCCTCCGCGTGTCGCCGTAAAGTCCCTTTATGTCGCCGCTGTATGTAGGCTCCCTAGTCGCCGCTACCTGAGGCGCCGCCCTGCGGCGCCTCCGGCGCTTTAGGCGCTTCACAACGGCGCCGCCCTGCGGCGCCGTTGTGAAGTTTTGCGCATGCGCGTAAAAATCCTGTCGCTGTTCTCGCTCTGGCTGTTAACCCCCGTCTGTCGTCTGCTATGCGCGCGCTGGCGGCAGCTCGCGCTGTCGTCTGCTATGCGACTCTTGTGTTTCCGTCACAACTCAAACAAACGAAATAACATGATTCAGGAGTTTCCTGTGCGATAACGCAATGCCCACATTTGATACGTGATAAGTAGCTAACTTCTTTCATAGGGGTCGAGATACAGCGATAGCATGCAAAGCTTAGCGTTCAACTACGGGGAGCCCGGAAAAGATTCAGTTGAGTGAAAAGGAGCTAGAGTTCCTGATGACGAACGGGTCAACATAGTTGAGCTGTCCCTGTGTTTCCGAGTTTACTGTGCCCAGAAAGGACACAGTATGAGCACTCTACTACTAAGCCTGTCCAGCCCATGGGCGACGGCATAACAGATGTTTTCACGGTTCGGTCAGGTGTTCAAAGAATGAAAGCATTGTGTTTCACTGAAGACTTTCGTCCAAATCAACACCATTAAAGCTGTCCAGGGCAAACACAATAGACCGATGCCACCAAGCGATCTGCGCAGGCGCGCGCATTCCGGAAGTATTTCCGCCGCCGTGCTACTTGTAGTCATCGCTCTCCGGCTTCCCGGCTGAAAAGGGCTCATGTGGGCGTAAATTATAGCCTTTGGGAAGCCCTGGTATAAGCTTGGATTCTTCTGCATGTCTGTACTTCATAAGATTGTGTTGTTTGTGATGCCTTAGTTTCTCATCAAGCACAGAAAAACACCTCCAGTCTTCTTATCGCTTTAGAATCGCTTTGTCGTCTGCTTCGTCGCCGTCGGCTTCTTCGTCTTCGTGAACGCGCCTAAACCCACTGCGTTCACGCAGTGATCCCACTGCGACCGCGGGAAAAACAACGGCGCCACTACTCTCTCGAGCACTCCGGCTGCTCCGACGTTTCAATGAACTTGGAAACAAGTGAACATCTACTTCAGTGTCAAAGAGCACAAAATTCGAGGGACCATCGGCTCGGTGTAACACTGCGGAACAGCGTCAAATGTGTCGGTGGAATACTTACATTTGTAGTGCTCAGGCTTGGGCATAAGTTTTAATCGACAATTAAGTAAGACGAGCTAAATAGACATTCCCGGGGAGCGATAGTTTCCTAAAACTCGTTTTATTCTGGTAGACAGACTTTGCGACAGGGTACAGATGAACTGCCGGGAGATGCCTACTCACAAAGAAGAAACGATCTACAAAAAGATTATGCCCGACGCGCCGTAACAACACGGATTTGTCCCAATGAAACAACCATGCGAGATACCTGAAAACGTCGGGTAGAGATGAGCTTTTATGTACAGCTGCTGTTCAGTTTTATTTTGTCTGCGCAAGTTCCAAACGGTAAGAGTTGCCCGACGATGAATGTTTTTTTTCTGCTGTCTCGATGGTGTTAATACAGAATGGAACAGTAATGCCAGCCAAAATCAGGTTGTGGCATAATAGCCCACCACAAGGTGGGTCAGGTTCGTTTGATACCTTTTTGGCGGTTAGTGTTGTACTTGTAAATTGCGTCGTGCAATGTTTTCACATTTTGTTAGAAAAAAAAAATTAAAATTGATTTCGAAAAAAGTCGTTTTATTTCAAGTTATACATGCCGAGAATCACTGCTCTTTATTTAGTGATGGTCCCGATTTTTTGAAGCACAGTTGTGCTCGAAACAAGTCGTCGCAATAACAGTTGCAGTGACCAAAGTACATGGAGCGAAAATTGCATTGAAAACGGCAGCCGCAAGGCAGTGCGGAGGTCCCGATTGAGAGAGACATACCACTACAGAGCGAGTGCTCAGGGACGTAAGGAACACTTCGGCACGCCCTACGAACTCTCGTGCCCTGTAATCTTACACTCTATAGTAAACGTGCAATGGGGTGATTATGAATTATGAAGCAAATCACCAATACAAATAAAAAAAGTGCCTTTTCCTTCCGTTCTTCTCCAGCTCTCTTTACCTTTTTTAGACTCTTTTCGGGGGCTGCTTTCATTCGGGAAGACAAATCCGATTCCTTTTTGTCTTGTGCTGTTATTGTAGCACCTTAGCACAGAACGGGTGAAGCCACCCATTAAAAACCGCGAGTAAGCGACCAATTAAAAGACTCGTGCTCACCAGAAAATTTCCCTACGCCGGGCTTACAAACCGCTTTGACGCGGTCAGGAAACTGGGGAGAACTACAGGTACCAGAATGCACTGCGGCAGCGGTGGCGTCACGCAACTCCTGGTGAGATCGGTCTATTCGCGTGGGAGGCGCGGGCGTCCGCGGAGCACGCAATGTTGTGCGGCAGACGACAGCACGAGCGGCCGCCAGCGCACACAGGAGTCACATAGCAGGCGACAGCACGAGCGGCCGCCAGCGCACACAGGAGTCGCATAGCAGACGACAGCACGAGCGGCCGCCAGCGCACACAGGAGTCACATAGCAGACGACAGCACGAGCGGCCGCCAGCGCGCGCATAGCAGACGACAGACGGGGGCGAGAACTAGGGATGTCGCGAACCACCCTAGGTTCGAATACGAAAGGTTTCGATATTTTTGAACCGAACTGATGTTCGAAATCGAAAGGTTTCGATATTTTCGACCATACGGAGATTCGAATTCGAAAAATTCACAACTTTCAAAAATCGTGGAGTTTCGAAATCGAAAGGTTCGAAGCTTTACGGTTTCTAAAAGTTCGGGTTCGATTATTTCGAATATTTTTTTACTTGAGGTTCGACAAAATTCGAAAAGTTCGAACTTTCCTAACTTGAAATTCGAGAGAATCGAATGTTTCGAATTCTTATAGACATAAAGTTCGATAAATTCGAAGATTTCGCATTTCTTTCTACATAAAGTTCGGAAAGTTCGAAGGTTTCGATTCTGTTTTAGGGCTAAACTTGGAAGAAAAAAAAAAAAAAACTTCGATGGTTTTGAATTTTTTTTAAGTCCAAGTGCGCAAAGTTCGAAGTCCGGTTTTCATGTTCCGCCACAGTTTCAGTTTCAAATAACGTTTTCACGCCTCACTGGTTTTCACGAAATCAGGTTTAGAAAAGTTAGGGTGTGATATTTAGACTCTGCGAAGTTGGTCAGGCAATTAAATGAGACGACGAGTGTCCCGGATGTGCTGGAATATTTGCCAGTGCAGAGTGACGTGTGCAGATCAGTAATTGTGACCGCCAGCCTGGGGGGGTTCTTTAACGTGCATCACGCAGTAGTGATCACAAGAACGCACTGTTTAACGACACTCATCCAGTTCGAAACGGCAAGGGGCAGGCAGGTTGGTTGAGGCTCAAAAAAACCTTGAAGCGATCTGGCAAACTGCCTTTCTACCCCCTTGCACGCTGGTAGTAATCCGCTCGAACACCGACCGAGTGACGCTTGCATATAGTAAGTTTAGTTTCTACATGATGCAAACTCCTAATACTGGAAATGAAATTTGAAAAAAAAAAAAAAAAGTGTAAGAAGACAGAAAAAAGGGGACAGGGCAACGCCTCATACTCAACTCTGGGAATGAAATTTGAAAGAAAAAGTGTCAGAAGACAGAAAACAGGGGACAGGACAACGTCTCAAACTCAACTCAGGACAACGTCTCAAACTCAACTCAGCTGAAAACTCAGCCCAGTACAACGTCTCAAACTCAACTCAGCTGATTTTGAGACGTTGTCCCATAGAGTTATTACAATACACGCTAGAGGCTCAGCTGGCGCTAGTGTCTACGGGACTTCCGGTTGCAAATTGAAGCAGACAGCATGCAGTCTACTTTTCCAGATCCTGTGTATTCCTATGGGAAAAAGCGCGTAAATTTTGTCTCTTCGCCGGAAAATAACATGAATAACTTTTGTTATTTCGGTGGTACCGGATAGTATGTACCTTTATTAATATTGTGAAAGTGTAATTGCTTGAGTTACAGCATTTGTTCTTTACCACTAAACGATGTTAAACTTCGCTATATCTCAGGCCCAAACCTCTGTTCCATGGCAGGTATATAGAAACGAGCGACGATTCTAAGCAAAATAACGATCGAAAGGCATGTAGAGTGTGTTCAAAGTTCGGCAGCATTCCGTTGGTGCTTATATATTGCTAATATGCCCGTTCTGTCACTATATGAAAATGACCCCGTCGTGCATTTTTACGAGTGGTTAAAAAAACGTTCGAAACGTAAAGGATAAAGTACGTGAACTACTAAAGGTGTGTTTTTCTTATTATTTCCTTTGTCGGGCAGTTTTTATCGGGCACCTGTTCCCTGGCTTCTCCCTATTTGCAAAGATTTGGAGCGTGCGGGTGATGATTTGAACCCAGAACAATTAAAGGGATTATCCGGCCGAAACCGGAAGTACTTAACTTTTCGCGCTCGTTACGTCGAGGGAGCCTTCATGTAGACAAACGTGATTTTTATTTTAATATATGATCTCCCGTTATTAATTAAACCTTTCATGAGCGTATGTACGAAACTGCAACCCAAATTTCGCCAGTGTCAATGGCTGACATTTGTAGCTGCTGCGTGACGTCACAAAACGCAAAGGTTTGTCGGATGGT
Source organism: Ixodes persulcatus (assembly GCA_013358835.2). Classification (NCBI taxonomy): domain Eukaryota; kingdom Metazoa; phylum Arthropoda; class Arachnida; order Ixodida; family Ixodidae; genus Ixodes; species Ixodes persulcatus. The sequence continues at coordinate 8,076 of JABSTQ010007714.1, forward strand.
CGGGATAACAAGCGTTGGTCGATGGATGTATTGTATTTTGTTTCGAATTATGTAGTCTCCTAGGCTGTACCCTACTGAAATACGGTTCTTTTAATGCAGTTCCCAAGCGTCTGCAAAAAAAGTCACGCCTTTTAGCAGGATATTACTCGAAAACAGCAATAAGCTTCGAGCAAACGTATGCCGTTTCGCGCAAACACAACTGCGACGGCCACCGATCGAACTAGGAGCGCTTACAAAGCAAAGGATGCAGATTTCGCCTCTGAAGCGGCAACTAGGTACACGAAGAGGCATCTGGGTACACATTTCGGCGGATCCACTGGATCGGTGATGAGTTTGCGGGTCGTTCCCTCAGAGGCGATGTCCGCGGGTCGAAGGCAAACGGCGAATCGTTCAAATGCATGTTGTCACTTGACTTGAACGAATCGTAGCCATGCTCTATTTTCACATGCGGGTCAAACAGAATTTGGCTGCACGCGTGCTAAATACAACTTCTGGTATCGTTGATCTAGCTGTTGGTTTCGGTTTCGCTTCATAATCAAATTGATCCGATTTGGGCAAGGAGTGGATGGACGTAATTTAATATCGTGGCACATCATCACACCTCAGCTTACGAGACTTCTGTCCGCTTAGAGCTCAGCTCGTAGCTCTCTTCTGTGAGATGATTGCTGCATAAGCGGGATCTCGATCTATACGGGAACCCAGTCCCTACGCACGTCGACAATTCATTTTGCTCGTCACTGCACGTCGCGCGGAAAAGAGTGGAACGTCATGTCTTGGCTCGCATGTGCTGCCCGGTGGTTGTGGCACCCAACCGCGCAACAAAAATCTCACCCAACCACGAGACAAGACGAGCACAACAACAAAAACGAAGCACGCTGAGGCGTTCACTCGCAGGCAAACGACGAGACAAAAATGCTCGCTTTGTGTTGTGTGACGTCAGAGCTCCAATGTTGCCACCGAAAGCAGCGTTTACGCTAGAGTGCAATTGCAGCAGTAAAAATTTAATTACTCATGCAGAGGGGCATATAAAATTCAGATATTGCACGTACGATGTGTCTCGAGGCAATAACAATGATATTCAATCGTTTTCTCGAATACACAATTTGACCGGACACGCCTTTAAGCATCTTCGCACATATTCATGAGCAGAAAGAATAAAGCAGTACTTATTTATTGCAAATCGGACTATATTACGTGACTTTCAATTTATTTTGATCGTCTGCAAGCACAAGGAGTTACTTAACCAGTGTTACTTCGTAGTTCCTGTCGTCTCTCTTGGTTTTCCACATGTCCTTCGTTCGTTTGGCACGTATATCACCCATGCTGGAAAGCTTCGACGCCGTGTTCGGGCTAACAGTGTCCGACAGTGCACAAAAAAAAAAATTGGGTTGTGTGTATGTCTATACAGCCTAGAACTTGGTCTGCCTCAACGGGCGACGAGTCTCCCAGCTGTAGATCAGCAATTTAGCCAGTGCAGTACAACCGCTAGTCTGGGGTCTTTAACGTGCACCACGCAGTAGTGATACACGACCGCACGCCGGTACAAGGCTAATCCAGATCGAAACAGGCAGGGGTGGGGATTGAACCCAGGATCCCTGGGTTCTGCAGCGCGAGCTTTCGCTCCACGTGCTCCGAGCTGGTGTGCGCTAGACCACTCGGCCACCGATCCCCCCCGACAGTGCACATAAATGCATGTACGAAGCGGTTTTAGCACCGTTTTTCAGGTCAAGATTTTAAAATAAAAACGCCGTAACTGACCAATTATTTCGTCTGCGTGACTGGGAAATGTTCCAAAGTGCCTAGTACGTACGAATTATTCGTGATATTTGCTCTTATAATCGAGCGCAGAGAGGAAATGCACTCGCTTTTTTCCATGGAAATGCATTACCGGAAGTCAATTTCCGACTGCTTGCTGTCTGCTTCAATTTGCAACAGCACACTACCGCCAGTTGAACCTCTAGCGTACATTATAATAACTCTATGCGTTGTCCTGTCCCCTTTTTTTTCTTTCTTCTTAAACTATTTCTTTCTAATTTTATTCCCAGTCTCGGGATTTTGCATCATGATCAACATAAACCAGCTCGCTTGCACCTTGACAATTTTTTAGTTTGTAATTGCTTTGGAGGTTTATTTTCCGAGACAAAAGAAACGCCGAGCAAAAAGCACAGAAGCTGACACAACTTGAGGTCGAGAAGCGTTCTACCATACCAACAGCGTCGGAAGAGTAAAAACGGGGAAGAAGGGGGGGAGGGGGGACTCCAGTCTCCCCCCCCCCCCCCCAGACATTTCGGACTGTTAAAGAAAACAATACGGGGAAAGAGGGCATGGCCGAGCTTATTTTAATCTCAAATTATTTATGCATATGTAGAGCTACTGTGGCTCTTCACTGCATAAAAGGTCGCGTAGATGGTCAATGTTAGAAACTCGTTGTCAGAAGGCAGTACTCGTCACATGCTCTGCGGTTCGGAAGTTCAAAGCTATGTCTTTTTGACCTAAATAACTGTGTCATTGGTAAAAAATAATAAATAACTAAACATAACAATAAACGCAAAAAATAAAAAGCTGGAGAGAGAGAGAATAAACTTTATAAAAGCCAAATAAGATCCAGAACGTTGGGTTCCTTCAACTACGGCCGCGAAAAAAAAAAAAAAAACTATCAAGAATTTGTTGTAAGTGTTGTATTCTTGCATATTCAGAGGCCCACAACTACGAGACAAGTTTCTCCTACCAAAATGTGTACAGGCTAAAAAAAACACGTCACAGAAACGTAAAAAACAAAAACTATCAAGAATCCGTTGGAAGTGTTGTATTCTTGCATATTCAGAGGCCCAGAACTACGAGACAAGTTTCTCCTACCAAAATGTGTACAGGCTAAAAAAAACACGTCACGAAAACGTAAAAAAAAAACTATCAAGAATCCGTTGGAAGTGTTGTATTCTTGCATATTCAGAGGCCCAGAACTACGAGACAAGTTTCTCCTACCAAAATGTGTACAGGCTAAAAAAAACACGTCACAAAAACGTAAAAAAAAAAACTATCAAGAATCCGTTGGAAGTGTTGTATTCTTGCATATTCAGAGGCCCAGAACTACGAGACAAGTTTCTCCTACAAAAATGTGTACAGGCTAAAAAAAACACGTCACAAAAACGTAAAAAAAAAAACTATCAAGAATCTGCTGGAAGTGTTGTATTCTTGCATATTCACAGGCCCAGAACTACGAGACAAGTTTCTCCTACCAAAATGTGTACAGGCTAAAAAAAACACGTCACAAAAACGTAAAAAAAAAACTATCAAGAATCCGTTGGAAGTGTTGTATTCTTGCATATTCAGAGGCCCAGAACTACGAGACAAGCTTCTCCTACCAAAATGTGTACAGGCTAAATAAAACACGCCACAAAAACGTAAAAAAAAAACTATCAAGAATCCGTTGGAAGTGTTGTATTCTTGCATATTCAGAGGCCCTGAACTACGAGACAAGTTTCTCCTACCAAAATGTGTACAGGCTAAAAAAGACACGTCACAAAAACGTAAAAAAAAACTATCAAGAATTTGTTGGAAGTGTTGTATTCTTGCATATTCAGAGGCCCAGAACTACGAGACAAGTTTCTCCTACCAAAATGTGTAAAGGCTAAAAAAAACACGTCACAAAAACGTAAAAAAAAAACTATCAAGAATCCGTTGGAAGTGTAGTATTCTTGCCTATTCAGAGGCCCAGAACTACGAGACAAGTTTCTCCTACCAAAATGTGTACAGGCTAAAAAAAACACGTCACAAAAACGTAAAAAAAAAACTATCAAGAATCCGTTGGAAGTGTTGTATTCTTGCATATTCAGAGGCCCAGAACTACGAGACAAGTTTCTCCTACCAAAATGTGTACAGGCTAAAAAAAAACACGTCACAAAAACGTAAAAAAAAAACTATCAAGAATCCGTTGGAAGTGTTGTATTCTTGCATATTCAGAGGCCCAGAACTACGAGACAAGTTTCTCCTACCAAAATGTGTACAGGCTAAAAAAAACACGTCACAAAAACGTAAAAAAAAAACTATCAAGAATCCGTTGGAAGTGTTGTATTCTTGCATATTCAGAGGCCCAGAACTACGAGACAAGTTTCTCCTACCAAAATGTGTACAGGCTAAAAAAAAACACGTCACAAAAACGTAAAAAAAAAAACTATCAAGAATCCGTTGGAAGTGTTGTATTCTTGCATATTCAGAGGCCCAGAACTACGAGACAAGTTTCTCCTACCAAAATGTGTACAGGCTAAAAAAACACGTCACAAAAACGTAAAAAAAAAACTATCAAGAATCCGTTGGAAGTGTTGTATTCTTGCATATTCAGAGGCCCAGAACTACGAGACAAGTTTCTCCTACCAAAATGTGTACAGGCTAAAAAAAACACGTCACAAAAACGTAAAAAAAAACTATCAAGAATCCGTTGGAAGTGTTGTATTCTTGCATATTCAGAGGCCCAGAACTACGAGACAAGTTTCTCCTACCAAAATGTGTACAGGCTAAAAAAAACACGTCACAAAAACGTAAAAAAAAACTATCAAGAATCCGTTGGAAGTGTTGTATTCTTGCATATTCAGAGGCCCAGAACTACGAGACAAGTTTCTCCTACCAAAATGTGTACAGGCTAAAAAAACACGTCACAAAAACGTAAAAAAAAAACTATCAAGAATCCGTTGGAAGTGTTGTATTCTTGCATATTCAGAGGCCCAGAACTACGAGACAAGTTTCTCCTACCAAAATGTGTACAGGCTAAAAAAACACGTCACAAAAACGTAAAAAAAAAACTATCAAGAATCCGTTGGAAGTGTTGTATTCTTGCATATTCAGAGGCCCAGAACTACGAGACAAGTTTCTACTACCAAAATGTGTACAGGCTAAAAAAAACACGTCACAAAAACGTAAAAAAAAACTATCAAGAATCCGTTGGAAGTGTGTATTCTTGCATATTCAGAGGCCCAGAAACTACGAGACAAGTTTCTCCTACCAAAATGTGTACAGGCTAAAAAAAACACGTCACAAAACATAAAAAAAAACTATCAAGAATCCGTTGGAAGTGTTGTATTCTTGCATATTCAGAGGCCCAGAACTACGAGACAAGTTTCTCCTACCAAAATGTGTACAGGCTAAAAAAACACGTCACAAAAACGTAAAAAAAAACTATCAAGAATCCGTTGGAAGTGTTGTATTCTTGCATATTCAGAGGCCCAGAACTACGAGACAAGTTTCTCCTACCAAAATGTGTACAGGCTAAAAAAACACGTCACAAAAACGTAAAAAAAAAAAAAAAACTATCAAGAATCCGTTGGAAGTGTTGTATTCTTGCATATTCAGAGGCCCAGAACTACGAGACAAGTTTCTCCTACCAAAATGTGTACAGGCTAAAAAAAACACGTCACAAAAACGTAAAAAAAAAAAAAAATTATGACATGCCGAATTTGAACAATATTAGAAATCTTTTTTCCTGAGTTAATTTATTCCTCAACGTGAAAAGAACAATAGATACATTAATTTGTATTCTGTACATGGTAATGATATGTACTGTATGTGGTATTAATTTAAATGCTATACCTCAAACAATTTCGAAGAAAAAAATTACAAAGTTCAGGGCATAATTGCCCGTAGATACATGCTTGGATATTTCTTCGAAACTCGTTTTGAACAACAATAATCATATCTTAAGACGACACTTACCTAGGCAATACATAGATCATTCTTAAAAAGTTTAACATCTCTACCATAAATAGCTTCGGCTATAGCGAGCTTCAAATATGGCACAAACGACGATTGTCAAAAACGCGTCGTCCTTCCTCGCTCCTTCGGGAATCTATTTCTTTAAAACCAAGCATGCCAGATGATTGAAATAAACGGCATTGTCTTTCGCAAGGAATGCGGCACCGCATGTAAAAATGTGAAAAAAATAATTACGAATGTACCTCACTGCTTGAATCCAAATGAAACCGCCCGCCCGTCTTTCGAAGTTCGACGAACTTCGAGCTTTTACCCTAAAAATTCGAAGTTTGTCGAACTTTTGACTTTTCAGGAATCGAAAGTTCGACAATTTTCGAATTCTTTAGATTAATAAGTTCGAAAGTTCAAAAATTATCGAATTTCTTAGCGTAGGAAGTTCGAAAGTTCGAAAAGCTTCGAACTTTTTAGTGGAAGAAGGTCGAAAGTTCGAAAATTATCGAATTTTTTTAGTCTATCAAGTTCGAAAGTTCGACAAGCATCGAATTTTGCAGCGTAATGAGTTCGAAATTTCGAAAAGCGTCAAACTTCTTAGTTTAACATATTTTAACATATCGAGAAATTCTGTCGATTTTCTCGATATGGAAAGTTTGAAATTTCGAAATCTTTCGAACCTTTCGATTCGATCATCAAACCTTCGGTTCGAAAAAAGTTCGCGGCATCCCTAGCGAGAACAGCGACAGGATTTTCACACGCATGCGCAAAACTTCAACGGCGCCGCAGGGCGGCGCCTCAGGTAGCGGTGACACGCGGAGGCGCGTTTACGCTCATTAAGTTTCCGATAGTACACGCATGTCAAAAAATTAAATTTACGCGAAAAAAAAAAAAAAACATTTTTTTTAGAGCAATATTGACGGCGCGAGTCCCTCCTTTCCACTTGTTTTCTCTCTCGGCATTTCGGGCACGTGGAGGAGAGGTGGATCGGCTTCGTCTTCACGACAGCTACGTCTGCGACGGGAAATAAACCCGTCGCTCATTCCCACGGGTTTCTGCAGATCGCCAGCGGGTCAAGCTGACCTTCGGTGCTAATCCGTTTTCCCCGAAGAGGCAAAACCGCGACCGAACAATCCCGGAAACGCTTGTTCGAGACAGCAGCCGCCGAAAAGGGGAGCCGGCGCCTTCTACTACGAGCTGACGCCAGTGTTGAACACGTTCCTAAAAAAAGGAACGAAAGCTCGTTCCTCGTTCCTTCTGATTTTTGGAACGCGTTCCCGTTACAAGTTCCATCTGTGAAAAAGGAACTCGTTCCCGTTACAGTTAAAAAAATGGAACGTATCGTTACATATACGTTACATTTGTATTTGGCTGATTACCATATTTGGTTAGATCAAGCAAAGTTTTCTTTTTTTATCTATACGAATTTATATGTCGTGATGGAAGGGCACCAGGAGAAAAAAACAAGCGGAATCAAGGTTTTATTTGTTGATAAATTCAAGTTGAAAAATCTCAGCTTTTAAGCATATTCATGTTTGTGGTGAACGATTCAGACGAGCCAAATCTACTGTTACCCCACATTGCACGAGCGTTTTACAAGAACCTCACACGTTTCAATTTAACAAAGACCCTTGTTCGAACTTTACAACAGTTGCTCCTCGATGTTGCTGTCCGCGAGACAAACAAGTGAAGGAGAGGGTATGCTTTAGGAAGGTCAGTCTTGAATACTACAAGTAGTTCTTTGTGAAGGTTTGATTCGTTGTTCAGATTGAAGGTGGGGGACAAGGGGAGAAGGAATAAAGGTTAATTTTTGTCTATCGTTTAAGTGACCAATGTTCGGGATACAAGGGTGCGTTCGATGTCTGGTAACCTGTGATTTTGTTGTAACTGTAGGTCTCTTTATGAAAGTTCAGAAATGGCTGTAGTCGGCTTTAGATTTCTGGGTGTATGAGGATTCGTGGAAGCAAAGAAAGTAGCTGAGTTTGAACGTCCCTCTTTGTATCTTTTCGTGCGACTAAAAGTTTTGCTTTTGTACCGCAGTATCGGGCACTCAAAAAAGAATCATTGATGTCTACTGGCTCTCCTGCAAACGACTGTTACCAAGCGAGGACCACACAGTATACATTCGAAGATAAGTAACCAAAGAATTAACGAGTTAAAAACAATATTTTCGTAAAGATTTAGTTTTTTTATACTTCAAAATTTCCCTCGTAAAAATAAAATAAAAATAACCCCACTGAACGATAAAAGGAACGCCGTTACTCTTTCCGTTCCAGTAAAAATGTAACGAGTTCCCGTTCCAGTTCCACCGATGTAAAACGGAACGGCGGCGTTCCTTCGTTCCTCCTAAAAGGAACGCGTTCCAGATACGCCGTTCCGTACAACACTGGCTCCGGTCGTTCCCAGAGTCCGGCTTGTTCGCCAGCGCGGTGCCCAGGGGATTGGCTGCCCGGCAACCTAGGCGGGATGCTGAGTCCGAGAGCCCACCCTTTCCACGAGAGCGACACTGCTGGTGACATCGTCGTGGCAAGAGGGAAACCTTCCCGCTCTCCTTTTCTCCCTCGCTCACGAGGGCAGAAAAAGGACGCTAGAGCTGGAAGCGAGAGAGATTCGACTCTCGAGAGGGCGATGCTGCTCGCTACAAATATGTAATTAAACCAAGTCCGATGGAAACGACCTTTGCCCTTCTTCGCACTTCTACAGCCTGATGCTCTGCACGGCACGCACCGGCGGAGCCAGGTGGGCCCCGAGTCCTGACACGACCGAGATGGTCATTGCGGAATGACCCGGGACATCATGGACTTCGCGCGCAGAATTTCAAAAAAATCTCTCGCCCTCAATATTGCTCTGGGTGATTTCAGATAAGATCGACCAAAGGGTGGCTGGTCGACAGTTTTAAATCAACTGATATTTTTATATGCCATTGTCTAGTGTCTGGTATAAATAAACAAATTCAAACAGTTTTCACCAGAAAAACAATTTGGGGACAGGAAAAATTGTAAGGCATGAAGAGGTGGACAGTTGCATTAACGCGCACTGATGGAGGGGGCACGTTTGAGTGTGAATAACTAAAACGATAAAATTAGGAGAATTCTAATACTTGTTAAAAACAAACTATGGGTACAGCTTGCTTGTAATATAAAGCAATAATATTTATTTAAATTTCATCTATTTTCTCTAAAAATTGCCCAACAAGCCTGCTTGAACAACAAATGGCAAAATTTGGAGGCCTGTATCTCATGAAATGATTTAATCATTATCATATAATTTGCAGGTAGTATTTTACTTATATATGGATATTATTTAAAAAAATAAATAAGGTATCTGAGTGATACGATAGTCGGGATATATTTAGGCAAACATGGGAAAAAAATCAAACAACGAAAACTTCCGATGCAAATAAAAAAAAACACCACTTTCGATTCTTTTTTTTTTTTAAATTTGGGTACCCCGTCATACTCTATTTCGGCATTCATTTCTATCAAAAACATGTTGCATTATTTTATTGAGAAAGAAAACACAACTCCCCAAAGTAGGGTCCTTTTTCAAAGCCTATACTTAGCAGTGTCCTATACGAGAAGTGACTCTGAGTTCTAGTTTCAGGAAACTAACGCACATCTTTCCTATATTTTTATTCAGATGAGGTCATTGACAACTAGAGCAATTCGTCACGCAGAAAAAGTGAGAAGAAACTATATACAGCATTTTACATACAGCGTACAAAGAGGTATCATATTAGAGACTAGTGATTCGAGAAAGGATGATGCAGAGTCAAGTTTTACTTTCCGGTATAGTTAATATTTCAAATAAAAGAAACAACTTTAATTCCGCACACAAAAATAAAGATAGAATACTAAAATTGTTTAGGCTAGTTATGTATTTCTGGGGACAAACCATTTCAGGTGAGCGGTGCCACCGCGCCGAACTGTAAGAGCTTCGATACTCTCGGTGTACGAATGGATCGTGGCAAGCCGAGATATTTTATCCTGCGCAAGAATAACGTTTCGTGATTCTCATATGGTGATCTCAGGTAAAGATTATAAGCTATCACCAAGTAAAATAGTAGGCTAAATACCCCGCGAAGAAAACTGTGATAAATAAGATAACCCTGCATTCGAAATGAGCAGTCCTTGGGGGATCAAATTTGGCACTTTACGCTTAGGCTTTCCTCGATGTACCCATTTAAAAAGTTTCTTCTAACCAGATCCGACTGTCCGTGGTACATATGTCACAGGTTCCTTCTGTTGATGATCTGCACAGCCGCCACGCGTGCCAAGACTGAATGCCAGGAAAGGCACGCACCGTCAGCCACTTCTTTTTGTTGTTGACGATACCGAACAAGCTCATTTTCGTCCAGATACGCAAGATGCACCCAGTTACTCAAATAGAACGCTCACCATTGTCCTGGCCGTCTGAATTGCGTTTATTGAACGGCCCTCTGAGGTTGTTCAGCGTGCCCTGGTGCTTCACGAGCCCGCCAACTCCGACGCATGCATTTTCCCATGTTTGGATGCAGAAAGTAACCACTGGGCTTGTGGGCAATCATTCTGTGCAAACTGGTGGAGCTGGTAGCGATTTTAAAAATGATTGGCGGCCCCGTCACTTACGTACGTCACGTGCGAGTATACAGCAACGTTGTCTTCAACCCACTCTTTCACTTTTTCTAGAGCCAAGCACGTGAGACCGACGTCGTCACACAGGTCCTCACTGATGATAGCAACGCTGTTCGTAGATTTTCTTGTCGTCACTACACATGTAAATATCGCAACTTTTTTTTCTTCAGTGGTATACTTTAACTTTGTCAGGAAGCACGATGGTCCAGTTTTCAGCAAAGTCAAAATGAAAGACAATGCTCCCGCGTTGCATGCAGCTACTTTTCATCGTAAATCGCTTAGCGTTTGTCGGATATGGTTGTGAAACATCGAACTTTCAACCGTTACTTGAACGACTTTTAGAAAAGTCTCAAAATCCTTTTTTTGTTGTTGTTGTTTTCTTTCTCAAAGTCGCCGGACTCCCATGTTGTAAGCACAATCTCTTCATCCTCGGGGATATGAAGTTCCTCGAGTGTAAGAGACTGGCCTCTTGGGCAGTGATCACAGTCTCCTTAAAAACACAGACTTGTTAGTGGGTCGCACGGAAATGCTGAGTTCATTTCACCAGCGTTGAATGTTGAGCCTGTAGCGTTCTCTACAGCGGCAATGCAAAGGTAATAATTGGCGCAGCGGACACAAACGCACACTTCCTGGTGTGGAATACATTCGACCCATCTAGGTCAAAGGTATTCCATACAGCGAGCGGGGAAATTCAAAAAACGATTGTATCGGCCGTTGTGCCAGAACTAGCGACGAGTGTCGCCTGCTACTTCCGTCAACTAATGCGTTATAATCGTGATCTTCGCGAGGAAATGATTGTTGCTAGCCACAGAACACTATCACGCAGAAAGGGAATGCTTGAATATGTTTTTATTCTAGATATAAGTCAGGGATATACATATAAGAGAGAAAGAGAGAGAGAGAGAGAGAGAGGGTAAGAGAGAGGAGCATATAGTGCCGTAGGAAAATAAAGTAAACAAAGTTCCCAGTGGCCGATGGCTGCAGGATCTTTTCTCGGATCACTAGTTCGTAATATGATAGCTCTTTGTACGCAGTAGTTTCTCCTCAATTTTAGTGTGTGAACGATTCCTATAGTTATCAATGGCCTCATCTGAATAAAAATCTATGAAAGATGTGCGTTAGTTTCATTAAACTGAAACTCAGAATCACTTCTTGTATAGGGCACTGCTAAGTATAGGCTTTGAAAAAGGACCCTACTTTGGGGGGTTGTTTCTTCTTTCTCAATAAAATAATGAAACATATTTTTAATGGAAATTAATGGCGAAATAGAGTATAACCGGGTACCTAAATTTTAAAAAAATCGAAGGTGCTGTTTGTTTTTTTGTTTTTTTTTATTCGCATCGGAATTTTTCATTGTTTGATTTGTTTCCCATGTTTGCCTAAATATATCCCGACTATCGTATCACTCAGATACCTTATTTATTTTTTTAAATATTAGCCATATATAAGTAGAATACTATCTGCAAATGATATAATAATGATTAAATTATTTCACGAGATACAGGCCTCCAAATTTTGCCATTTGTCGTTCGAACAGGCATGTTTGGCAATTTTTAGAAAACAAAATAAAATTTAAATAAATATTATTACTTTATATTACAAGCAAGCTGTACCCATAGTTTGCAACTAAAAATTATTAGAATTCTTCTAATGTTATCGTTTTAGTTATTCACACTCAAACGTGCCCCCTCCATCAGTGCGCGTTAATGCAACTGTCCACCTCTTCATGCCTTACGATTTTTCCTGTCCCCAAATATTTTTTCTGGTCAAAACCAAGTTTGGATTCGTTTATACAAGACACTAGACAACAGCATATAAAAACACCAGTTGATTTCAAAATGTCGACCAGCCACAGTTTGGTCATCTTATCTGAAACCACCCCTCTAATATTTCTTTTTTCGCGTTTAAAAAAAAACGTTTAAAAAAACGTTTTTGTTTTTCCTTTCAGGGGCCCTTTCAGTGTTTTCCTGTAATTTATATAAAAATTATGAGACTGCGCGTTTAAAACGTCTACTAATGCCGGATAAATGCGCAGGAACAAACCACGTGACCCGAGTGAACAGACGACGCGGCCCGTGTAAAGAGAACCAGAGCGGACGCTTTTTTGGACGAGGCCTCCTCTTCCCCGGCACGTCACTACTCGGCGCGCTACGGCCTTAGGAGAGAGAGAGAATAAAGTTTATTTTAGCTGCTGGGCGGTGTTGCCTTGCATCGTCGTCGACAAAGAGAGGCGCTGCACCGTCATCAACCAGGGCAACTGGGACGTCCTCATAAAGCTCCACTATCTGCTCTACCATATTTACGACGAAGAGGTGAGGGCGACATTCGCACTGTATGCTAAGGTGACCGAAGTGGGAACCAAAAAAATACTTTCGAAATCAAAAAAAAAAAAAAAAATCGAGTCCGCAACCTGGTTTTTTATTCCCTTTCGACTGCATCTTGGCTCCGTCCAGCCCACATGACACTCTAGCCCTGCTGCGCTGTGACCTGAACCAGGGAACAATTTACTGCATAGTGTCGTCTGTGCGGCTGCCTGCTCTCACGAAGATGACGTTCCGCAGCTGAGCGCAGTGCAAAAAATTCGAACCGGGCTCAACTTGGCAACAGAGCGACGGAGCGCTCCGGATACAGTCCTAAGCCGAGAAAAGGGAGGGTCACGTGCTTGCCCGTGCCGTCGTCGACGGACATCCGGTTGCCCATTGAAAGAAAAAAGGGAAATCCATTGGTGGGTCCTTAGGGAATGAGTTAGCATGACCCTAGGAAACGCCAAAGGGGGACCGTTTGGGACACGCTAACACTGACCAGTTCACTTTTCTTTTTTGACTTTTTACAGCGACGCTGTATACACCTTTCCAAGAAACACTCGACCCGAGGGGCAACAAACCGTTTTCGAGCCCAGACACTGGGTTTGAGGTTAGACTCTCACAGGCGTCCCTCCTAAACCTAACGAGTGGACTGTGATTTCGATAGGCGCAGCCTGCGCAGGCGCAGTTTCAAACACTACTGGCGGCTAAATTCTCGTCTTTTCCCGCTGTATTTTGGATTTCATGGTGTATGTATTCACAACTTTCAGCGATGGTGGTACCGCGGTGTGAGAATTGCGCTCCCTAGTCCTGGGTGATCGTCTTTACAATAAAGGTGCTTGCCCACACCTTCCTGAAGTGGAAAAATAAAGTAAGGCTCTAAAACTGCTCGTATATAGCAAAACTAAAATTACTTGCGCGTCGCAGACCCATCCTCGTACTGCTGTTCTACGACGATCATCCAGATGACAGCCCTTTTGAGAGGTACCAGCGCGCCCGCTATAGGTCGTGAAAGTTGCGAATTTTCCCGAGAACATTGAGAAAGCATTGTACCACATTTGAAAAAATAATAAAGCAAAAAAAAACTGTACGCTAATTCTGTTGGGTACGCGCGCGAAAAGCGTATGCGATTAGCCGCGTGTAAAACGATAAAGCGCTTAGCTCTCGAAAATAATTTCCAAGAGAAGATAGCCGAAAGGCACGAATTTTTAACGCTCACAAATAACGTGTTTACCGATGGACAGGAAACGGACATACAATTTATCATAGCAAGTGTTAACATTTTAACAATATATTGTACGTACCACACGATGCAGCGTTATCCGAAAAGAATTTATTAAGAAAGATCTCAAATAACACAGCCACAGTCGACGACAGTCACATCTTGACGATCGGACGGAATCCAAGATGACTTCGTTTTGGGGCGCGTTTTGTGGAGAGCTTCGTTTTTTCACACCAGCACCGAGGTAAAGAAATGGGCGCAACTGAGAAGGGCTCTACTCGGATTATCTCTGGGAGGGGGGAGAACAGTTGTCATGGTTCGCAAAATCGCGTCAAAGGCCGTTCGACGTCCTTCCCCTCCTTCGTTTCCCGTGAATGTCAAGCAGAAACGCTTGAATGCCGCCCCCCCCCCTCCCCCCCCCCCCCCATAGCACCTACCAGCCCCATTTCTCACAGTGGAAGATAACACAGAAAGGGTACGCAGCATGCATCACAAATAGTGGGAACTTTCAAAAGGGGCCAGAAGACGTCGAATGCAAAACAGCAAAACATCGGTAGAGAATCGCGCTGAGCGGGTTTCCACACTCCAAGAGAGTAGCAGAAAATTTCTAGCTGATAGGGGACGCGATAGTCGCACCAGCCGCATCAGCAACATGGCAGCGGCCTAGGAGCATTTTTTGGAAAGGCGTATATGACTCGCAGGTACGTTTTTTTTCGTTTCCGTCGACAGAAAACCCACGCGCGCGCCTTATCAACGTTCGTGCGCGCCTTATCTCTTATCGTGTAGTTTTGACACTTGTTTCAATAAGAAAGCCACAAAACAAATACCAAACCCACGTGGTATATTATAAGCACGTAGCGCTCCCCGCATGCGTTTCACGGTAAAGATTGCGGTTGCTTAACCTGCCGCGGCGACGGCAGCCTACGAAGTCTTTCATATAAAAAAAAAGTTTTCGTACAGTGCATTTATTTTTCTTTCGTCAATCATTTCGTGTAGACCCTTTTGCTGTTTACAAACATGAACTGCCGTTTGAGTCGTTTCGACGTTTACGACGTTTAAAGGGATACTTCAACGAAATTTGAAATATATCCGTCGTGTTCAAAAATAGGTTGAAGATGATCCACAATATCCATAAATGACAATCGCACGTTTGTATTTTGAGCCTGGTGGCTGTATTATTTGTTATAAACGGCCCACTCTAGCAAGCGCTCGGAGAAGGCCCAGCTTAGAGCACGTGACATCCGACGCAATCGTGACGTAGGTCGTCTCGGGACGACCGACGTCGAGAGGATGGCCTAGTCGTTCCAGCTACCGAAGCGGCTGCTTTTGTAAGAATTTTGAGTGACGCGATAATCTTCTATAATCTTGTAGGGGGACAATAGCGACTTCTGGGACTCACAAAAGGAATTCTCGGGAAGAGGGGAGTTCCTCCTTTCCCTCTTCTCTCGTCGTGGCCGGAGCAGCCGGAGGCGAGACAATAACCGTCAGTAGGGAATTGTAGTAGACCGTTTTTCTCCTCTACTACGGTATCCGTGACGAAAACGCCGCAGCTGCGCATGCGGGCCGCCAGCCTTATCTGCATAGTTCAAGGTCTTGTGGCGGATTACGGAGCGCTATCCGGGTGCTTAGCGGGTTGCGGAAACGGTATACTACAATTCCCCACTACCTCTCAAGGTTCCTAGACGGGCATTAGAAACGAGGCGTTAGCGACATCCACCAGGTGCTGTTTGCTAACCATTTAATTCGTTTTAAAATTCCTTTTCGTGTCTTTTTTAACGAAATATTGGTGTGTCCAACGTGATACTGCTCCTTTGAACACATATAGACCATAAAATAAGCGCCGAAATTTTGTTGTAGTACCCCTTTAAGACGTTATGGAAACCGCGAAAACTGCGTCCATGACAGGCGGGGTTTGCTGCCGGGTGCCTGTGTGCCATCAGTGTTGAGTTCGGTTCTGTTTTCCGATGCCGAGTGCCAACCGGCAATCAACGTGATTCTGTATTTCTGCGTGTCAGCAACATACCAGCATCATCACAATGGCAGTGCTATGCGTTGTGAACAGAAGACTGAAATTATCGCCGATGTGACCGTGTGTTCGCATATCAGTGGTGTAACAACAAGATGAGATGACGTAAACTGTCGGGCACTGATGCCGCTGGTCGGACTGTGATCGGAGGGGGCAGGGTGTCGACATTCCGCTTTACATTAAAGAGTTTAAGACCGCTTGATGGATTACGATGCAATCGATCGACCTGCAGATAGTTATGTTGGAACGTCTGAACCGTAGCTCCTATCGTGCAGTGGCCAATGTGACTCGTCTGCGATGTCCTGTTGTCTCCTCCCAGAGAGCGATTGCGCCCCGGGGAAAGGTCTGAACAGTATGGAAATATGACAGAAAGTACGTATATCTACAGTTTTTGAAATTTTAGCATTAAGGGAGGGTGGTAGGTAAAATCGACAAAAAAGATATATCCTTTTTTTTGCTGTTTAAATATACTATGGTTCCTGGAGAAATTGCCCTCCACGTGGCGCGCTGGGATGAACGCTAGACGTTTTCGAGCTCACCACGGCGTAGCTCCTCCATACACTTAACAACTACTGGAAGTCGCGGCTTTGACTGCATTCAAGTTGATCGAAAAGCGATTTCTCTGCCCGTGAAGCTTCGCTTCCACCGGAGTGAATACCCCACCCCCTCTGCACAGATTAATTCAAGCCGATAATTGCAGCCGTGCGCGAACAGCACAAAAAGAAAACCAAATACTACAATAAAAAAAACTGCCTACGACGTGCCGTGCGGGGAAGCAAACACATGGCTTGGAACCGCAGTGGAGCGGCTTGATTTATTGGATTTCAAACAATTGCGGCAGGAGAGTTTACTTTTTACTACGAGATTCATCCCCTGAGCCGTTCCAAATTCTCTCAGGGGTATGACATTGCTGAAAAAAATCAACATGCTAAGAATCTTTTTTATTGCTTAGGTAAACACCGAGGAAATCCGTACCTTCAAAATGACCAGCAAAAAAGGCGGAAACACAGAGCATAGATGTAATCATAGTAACTGTGAAGCGAGAGAACAAAAGAAGGACGGACAGACAAGAAGCTGGGTATCGTCCTTTTTTTGTTCCCTCGCTTCAGAGTCACAACGTCTACCCTTAACCAGCTCGCCTGCCCACTTGCTTTAACAGATGTAGTGATCGGGTTAATGTGCTGTTGTATCGATGTTTGTATGTGCCGTGTATGTGTGTGCGCTCACTGTATATATTCAGCTGATGCTACACTCTAAGAAAAAATGACTACCCTGGGTAGTCAAAATGGCAATTTGGAGGCTTTGACTACCCCGTAAGGGCGAGTGACCAGCCTTTGGGCGAAGTGACGACCTTCAGCCGCTGTGGAATGACCACCCCTTTCAGGTGACGATGGCGGGTGGTCACTTTCGAATCTGATGTTCACGTGCAGGCAGTCGTAAATGATATTAGTAACTTAGATAACTACATAAAGACTATAAATTATGTTCTTCCTTAGCTTTCGTGATCCTTTAGGATCCGCCAAGTTCACATCTGTGGGGTAATTCGCGTAAATTGGTGGAATACAAATTTTGTCGGCGCGAGCAGCAACACTGGTTCTCAACAGCTGGGCCTGGCTTGGCATCAACAACAACGAACGACCCGTTTGGTCTGTCGTGAGTGTTTGCCGAAATGAGGTAAGGATATTGTTTTTGCTGCATTTAACGCCCGTTCACACTCTTGCGACCGAGTAAGACCGAGAGAGAGACCAGACCGGTTTTTAAGCCCCTTGCGATCTCTCAGGACCAGCTCCGCTCTAGCGCATCCGGTCCTAAGAAGTCGCAAAAGGCTTAAAAACCGGTCTGGTCTCTCTCGGTCTTACTCGGTCGCAAGAGTGTGAAACAAAATGACTAGTTGCATATCTGATCGTATTGAACCATTGAACACTGAGACCGAGGATCGACAGGGTAAACATGCTCATAGGTATGTGACTGTGTCCGCCCGTACTGTTTTCCTCAATCTCGGAGTGGTTGGATTTCTGAGCTTCACCCGTCGTGGTTGTGATCTCCCGGCTGTACGTACGTAGCGCGTGAAGTAGCGGGTTTCAGTTCAGTGGCATTGTAGTAATTGGCTTTTACTAGATGAGTAAAGCGATACGCACACGTCGTGCACCTCGACCGGAAATTGCCGCACGCACTACGCGAAACTCGTATAAAACGAATGGTTTCAAGTTTCCGAAGCGGGTTAAGGTGTCCGCTTCCTACGCAAGTGGACGCGGGTTCGATCCTCGATGGGCCTACTTTTTTTTTGTTTTTTCTAGAACATTTTTTTTTTTTTTTTGTTGGGCATTTGGTGATATTTACGACATTTATTTTTTATGATTAACACTGAAAAAAATATACCGATTGTTTTTGACGAAACTTCGCAGAACTAAATGGTGTACGACTTTTGTTCTGGAGGTGCAATCGGGGACAGCGGGGCTCGGGTTGCCGGCTGAACGGGTTAACTTCTGTAATTAGCAGTTGCACACTGTCACAGCGAAGTGGCGTGAACGCAGGCCGGGGGGGGGGGGGGGGGGTTGGGGGTTGGGTTGGGTTGGGGTTGGTTGGTTAACGCGCTCATCAGTGATACCGCGCCGTCCGAAAAGGGTGACCCAAATGGCATATGCTCTCCGAATAGTGCGTATAGCCATTTCCGGTCGAAGTGCACGACGTAGTGCGTATAGCTTTACTCTTACTAGATTGTTGCGTCGTCACGGGCTCTATTTGTGTTGTTACAAGTGCCAGCTCGAGCCTGAACTCGCGCCTCTTTCACCGGTTGTGTTCTTCAGTTTTGATGTTCTGCTCCATGATTCATTAAACCTAAAAGTCAATCACCTCTGCATGGTCATCCATCAGGCCATCCCAGCCCTGCCGCTCAACCGGCCCTTCCTGGATGTCCCTTGCCGCCAAGTAGCAGCCTGATCGTCGAACCACCAACATGATCGCCTCTACATCAGAGAATCACACATTTTGGTGCGTCTGCTACCACTACATTTTGGTGCGTCAATCGCTACTATATTTTGATGCGTCTGCCCATCCCGTTTTTCGACTGTTTAACTCTTTCCTGGGCAGAAAAAGAGCCCCCTGCGGTTTCTCACGACGTTCTTGCGCTCATGCTTGTTTAGTTTTTTTCAGGGCAGCATATAAGCTTCTGAGGTTCTTGCAGTGTTCCCATGCTTGTGTTCCTTCAGTTCTTTCAGGACAGTAAATAAGCTCCTGAGGTTCTTTGCAGTGTTCCAATGCTCGCAATCGTTCACTTTACCAGTCTGCCTGCAAGACGTGGCCTTTCAAACCTTCTGATCTTTTCCCCTTGGCCGGCCGCTCTGCTATAACCGCGGTTCTGGACTTTACGAAATTTCATTGCATTGAGACGTGCTGCCCTAAGCTGAGACGGCAGTGGGAACTATGTGCTTGCCGAACAAATCAACCGCCTTCCTTTCATCACCTGACCCAGTCCTCGGCAAGTGGGTATGAGCGGGAGCGTGATCACGTAACGAAAGAGGGATGTATGACTGGTCCATTGAGCACGTAGCTTCCACCGCAGTCTCAGCTTAGGGATGAATGGAATATAGTCAGCGCGCAAGATGGCCGCCCAGCTCCGGCCTTTCAAGAAGGTGCCGTTTACAAGACGGCCGCTGTCTTCATTGGCCTCCTTGCTCGAGACCCTACGGCGAAGAACCAGCGTGCACGAGCACGCTCGTGCCACAAAGCTTCATCGACGGCTGCCCGTACGCGGAGGAGCTGGCATCTCCTCCACTGTGATATTGGCCGCTGCTTCTATCTGCTTTGTGTCTGAGTGGACCACGATTAGTATTACGTAACTCTCCAGCAGTATGGCATAATATGAGCCGTGTTCGACATTGCTTGGTATCTGACCAGCGGACCCGAACCTACACCAGAGGCATTTAACAAGACTGGGCACATGTCTTGCACCTTCTTACATGGTCTTAAATGCATTTGTCAACTTCGGGGTACCAGAGGATAGTGTTTGCCAAGCTCTTCATGACTGACCTGCCTGGATAGGTGTCATGGAGCATAGCATAGTATACTGATAATGCCTGCTCAATTGCCGGTTGCCAGCAATCACCACAAGGGTGCGTTGCTTCCCTATACAATGCAGAAAATGTGAACGACGAAAATAAGCCTCCCTCGTGCGTTCTTGTATTTTTGGTGCTGTTTTTGGCATTTGTCGTTGTACATGGCGGGGCTGTCATTTCACGAGACCCCAAGCACCACTTGGGATCATGGAAAGTGACTGAAGCTTATTTCGAGAAAAGACTGCGTCTCAACTTCTACCTCCTATATACGCAATAGTGTGCGGTAGGCACCTTTTTGTGACTGACATTAAGGAAGGCCTGTCTGGTTCCCCTTGTGCATTCTGCTCAGGCTCCACTCAAAGCCCAGCTTGGCTCAAGCCTCTCTGGCGTTAAAGCTGGATGAGCCCATGTACCCTTCCAGGTCCTGTTTTGGTGCTGCTTGGCTGGCTCTCACTGCTTACCTACCCACATCTTTCTCGCACTGTTCGAGGTATATTAGTGACGGGCGCCTGACAACAGGCACAGTGCGTCACTACGAAACGTGAGCCCCGGCACAGCTAACACCTTCCACACTGCTTACGTGACTTCGTAGCGGTTGTTACCCCAGAGGACCCTGACTGTTGCAATTCCTCTTCACCTTCTGAACTTTAAAGCCAAACCAAATATGCAGCAAAACCAAAACATGCA
>JABSTQ010007715.1:0-33753 GCA_013358835.2 Ixodes persulcatus
GCCTGTGATTTGAGCAGCGTGTTTTGCGACTACACCTTAGTAAATACACGCTGATTCCGACTAAGTCAGGACGGTTATGAGTTCTATCTTGCGTGTTGACATCTCTGTATCAGTTTAGGCTGTTTAGGTATAATTTTTGTGATCACGGGTCTCTTTTGTAAAAATGTTAATAGACTGAAAAATTATCAAGCACATCATTTAGAAACAGTCTCTTACAAAACCACAAAACTAAGTTAGAAACGTATTATTTTTCCGCTTTTGAAACGGGAAAACCTCATCACCGTCATGAACATCGAACCATAGGTAGACCAGGGGTGTACCTTATGGTAGACCCGCATGCGGCCCGGGACTTTTTTGGACACGGCTTGCAAGCATCCCGCGACGGCGAGCGCCCCATTCCAATAGATTTAAGCGCCACGAGCGCCCCGTTCCAATATCTTCAATTGCCACGAGCGCCATAAAAATAGTTTTATATCGTCGATTCATTGCCACTCGAAAAAGAGCTCGGCTCTATAGACCTTTCCAGCGGCAGTCTCGAACGAAGCGCCCGGGCGGAAAATGCTGAGTCACTGAGCTGTGGACGCATGCTCAGCATCCGATATACCGCACAGCAGACCAACAACGCATGCTCAGAAGGCGTTCCACAGTCCAGCAGACAAAGATGGCAGCGCGCAGAAAGCAACTTTTGCAAACGTCTATAACGTGTTAACCTATTTTTCACTATACTATTTTCTTTTGAACGGAGTATTACTCCGTCTAAATATTAGCTTCTCAGCCCGTTCTCATGTAAATCAATCGGAATGCTTATGCCCCTACTAGGCCCCAAGTGCGAGCTCTTTGCTCAAGAAGGCAGCTGAGTTGCACGAACTTTTGCTTAGGATGAGCAACTGACATATATAAAGCTATGAGCTTGTGCGTCAAGATTAGCCAATCACCTCGCAAGCCGATTACCTAATCTGTCTTCTTTGTCATGCAAATCGCCATTTTGATCCATTCAAATCTTTGAAGCTTCAAGAAGGTCGTTCGAAACCAGTCTCGCTAGGATCACCGTGGAGCATCATTGTATTGGAAGCGTTCCTCGGTAATATAAGCTTATTTGGTGCTGTGTATGCAATCAACTTACCAGTCATGCCCATCGCAACGGATCTCTTACAACTATATTGCTGTTCTTGCGTATTTTAATACAGTAAATTACTTCTCTGCGCCTCAAAGCACTGACACAGCATATGGTAGTGGTACGAAGATGTACACTTGTTTCGCTGGTGTTTGGATAGCAAAATCTCGGCATAAAAGAAACGTCTTCATAAAGCTACCAGTCACCAGCGAATTTAGATCGGTTCACCAAGAACGGAGGCGTCATGTAAAGATTGCTCATATCATGAACCAAGACGGCGACCATACGGGGAGCTTGACGCTTCTTCCCCAGGATCCGGTGACTTTAGGCTATCCGGTCCCCGCACTCGAAGGAGTTTGAGAATCCTGAGGTAGACATACACAGACACCAAGTAATTGGTTGGTCTAATCACAATGACACATCTTAGCCGCGGTAGGTAACACTAGGCAGCCGGAATTAACTAAGGTCCTCAAAAACCGAGTTTGATTCTTGTAATAAAAGAAACATATTTGTTACAGGACTACAGCATGGAGTGCTACTTGCTGCCGAGCCAAATGGACTGCCACTGGAGTTTAACATTATGCCAGAGTATTTCAAAGACCTGGGCTGTGAAACACACATGATCGGCAAGGTGAGCGATTGATTAATGAAAACTGTCCTTAGTTTTCTTCGGGATTGCCATGTTTTTGTTTTTGTGTCCTGTTGCTGGAAGATGTCGGTTTTGCGAGGTATAGAGTGGGTATGCCGTTATAGGTATGTGGGTGGAGTTGACCTAGATCTAATTGAAGTGTTGACTATGGGGTGACAGAATGACGTTTAAAATAACACATTTTCATCACCACAAATATAGTCGAACAAAAAAGATGGACCCAAGCTGAGAGCACCGAAGGCCGACGCTCAACTTGCAGCACCAGTGTCTGTCCAAACTTCATGATATCTCTAGTTTTTCTGCCTAAGCCTGTAGCTCGGGCCAGTCCTGTGCCTCATGTGATGTGCGGAAAGTCGTCGCTGCCACTTAAGTCCGGTGTGACAGGGGCACAATACAACACATCGCGCCAGGTGTTGTGTCGTCAGCCAATATCAGCTAGAAGACAAGGCTTGCGCTTGACGTTCCGTTAGTAGATCACCGGACCGTCCCAAGCGGCAAACACCCCGAAGCTTGACGAGAGTAGGGGACACGTCGCAACTACGCCGAATTTACTGGCGGCTATAGCTGCCTGCGCGACTGCTAAGTGCTAGCTGATGGCGAGCTACCACAGTTGATTTGCAACGTACACGCTACACCATTAAAATTGCCGGTCTTAGAAGCCTATTAATGTGAGCTCGTCCTGAGCATAACCACTGAAGCAGGCGATGTAGCAGACGATGGTGCTCATCCGGGCTGCCTACAGGGCGCTGAGGAGATCTACTCGTGACGACGTTTAGATGAGGAAACGCGCAGGTATTGTGTTTTAGGTGGTAATGTGTAAGCGCTTGTTCGCTGCAGTCAGACATGTACACGTTACCTATAAATGTAACTTAATACTTTTACTCGTTACTCGCTCAAAAATGTAACTAGATACGTTAATCTATTACCGAGTCTGAAAAGGAGCGCATTGCTTGGTCTCAAAAGTAACGATTTAATTTTCACAAGGATTCGCATTGCTTGGTCTTAAAAGTAACGATTTAATTTTCTCGTTATTTTGACAAACACATTCACAGCTGTTTTTGCTTCATTGATCATTGTTTTCTTTTCAGCAGTCGTTTCACTTAAGCAGTAGCCGCCTCTCCAAATTTTTATCAGCGATGTTTACCTGGCTCAATGATAATGCATCCCCGGCAACGCTGAAGATTCGTTCTACTGACGCGCTCGAAGGAACGGCAGTGTTGTGCTTCAGGAAGAGCTGGGATTCTTGGATTCGCCTCTCTCATTTGTTCTCTTTGCTTCTAAAGTTTGAAGATGACAATGTGTTCTGTGCCCTCCCGTGTTGGCAACCTCAGGGTTTACATTCGGTTCGTACAGGAATCTACCATGTTTGACCAACGATCCTTATTCTGTTCGCTGGGTGAAAGACATTCTCAGCCCTAGAGTTCGACTGACGCCTTCATAGATAAACGTTTATATATTGTCATACTGCTTAGTAGTTTTTCAGTTTTTTCATCTGTCATTGTAGCAATAGACGAATACTCAGATTATAATTAAAACAAGGCTGCTTAGAAGGCGTTGTAAATTTCACTCCTCAAGAGTTACGAATATCATGACATGTTATTTGGGGAACGCGACAGAACAGCACACAACGAAACAGCACGCGACGAAACAGCCCGGTCAAAACAGCACGGGTCAAAACAGCACAGCGTCAAAACAGCACGGCGACAAAACAGCACGCGTCAAAATAGCACACGACAAAACGGCACAGTGTCAAAACGGCACAGCGACAGAAGAGCACGTGCCAAAACAGCACGGCGTCAAAACAGCACATCTACAAAATAGCACGCATGCAGCAACTTCGAGCGTGCACTGCAGCGGCTCGCCCGCCTCACGCGAGTAGCTATATTTTTTACACGACGGGGGAAGTAAACTGTGACTTTTTCGCAAGCTGGTCGGAACTTCGTTACCAAATTTTTCCATATTCTTATAAACGAAGGAAGTTTAACGTTCGCCGTGACGAGTAATTAAATTAGTTTACAAGCTCGATTTCGGAACCAACGTTCATTTGGCAGCATCGTCGCGAAAAGTTCCCATCTCGTGTAGCAACTTTTTTTTCTCACCTATTTTACACTTTGCCTCAAATAAGGAATGTTCTTTTTTTTTTTCATTGCTGCGCTTAGATATATCTGTAAAAGATGAAAACGAGGTCGAGTTGAAGAATTCATTGATATATCTGTTGCTGTGATAACTTCTTTTGGTACCATTATGCCAACTCCGTTAATTCATCTCCTTATTAGCTGTGGTTGCTGCAATTCATACTGACCAGTTGTTTAGTGCAAAAGGCGATAATTATCTTGATTCTTCAGTGTTGAGCGTTAAAAAGGTTGTAATATGTAGCGTTTTGTGAAAACAAACAAACAAACAGAACGTTAAGGAAAAGGATTAGCCATTGCATGGCATTATTTAACTGCTAGTCAATAAAAAAATGTACGTTGGAGGCGACGGGTTCGCACTCAAGTCATGTCCCGAGTGCTGCCGCTGTGCGATTGCTAAAAGTAAAGTTAGCAGTAGTTACTACTACTTAACTACGCTGATCTCTGAAGAGATTGGGTAGTTAGAAGTGATATCTTCGCGTCGCTGTTGGCCTCGTTGTGTGGTCTTTTTTTGTAAAACCAGCGAAAGAGGAAAAAGTATTGGAAAAATAAATCCATAAGTTCAAGTTATGAACCGTCTGGTTTGCGGCGGTCCGGTGAGGTTCCGTAGTACGCGTAGTTTCGTTATTACCAGACAAGCGTAGAACGTCCCGTCCGTCCGTCCCCCCCCCCCCCCCCCCCCCCAGAGGAAAAAAAAAACGGGAGATGCGTTGATTACAGATGCAGTGATATAATCGGTAAGAAAAGGTGACTTTAATGTCGTGCGTATTCAATGTGTACAATGGGCACCGACTCTGGGGGGTTCATTCGCCGTGAATAAAATGTCCCGGAAACACGCGGCTGCAGCTTGCAGGCGAGAAGTTGTTTTGAGTTAACTTCACAGATTATTGCCGACAAAGGCCTCGATCGAGTGGAGACCGGTGAAGCAGAAACATGCCACAGCCTCAATGCTGTTGCCGTACAGCATGGGCGGAGCACACCGTTGCCGCACACGCTTTCCGCTTTTTTTTTTTTTTTTTTTTTAGCAGCTGACGACAACACATTGCCGTGCGATTGATTCATTTATTGTAGACGATATCCCCAGCAAACTTGCGCGTCAAAATCAGCAGAACTGCTCGAGAAATGGCCAGAATACGGACCAGCGAGGGCTTTGGTGTGCGCATCGAGTATACTCCCCAATCCGAACTTGCTCCCAAGAGAACGGATTCGACAAATGGGCCGTTGACGAGTTGGCATTCGATGAATTGGCCTAGACCCTCCATTCCTTTACAGTGCCTAATTTGAGACATGCACTTTTTAACTCCATACGATATATATTTAGGGTTCCGCGTTTTCGGCTTAAACCGAATAAAACCGGTAAAAGCACCCCGAATTCATTTTTCCAAATTCGGTTTTAACTGAAAAAGGTCAGTATTTTTTAGGGAGTTTGGAGGACGGGGGGGGGGGCGGACGTGACTCATTACTGACCGTATGACCACTTCCTTTCGCAGCTTTCAGCTTGACTCCGGGATCGGTTCAACTTTCAACAAAAGCTCCGGAGGCACAGGGGTCTTCAGGACGAAATCTGGGTTTTTCACCTGAGAGGAATTTGTGTGCAGAGTTCTTTGCTCAAGGAAGAGAGTTTAACCGGGAACTGAACAATGAAAATCAAGGGCGTGCGCAAATGCCGCACATTTTTTAACACCCCTAGCTTCCGTCTACCAGAGGAGGGCATAAATACGACTGTTTTATTGTCGTTTCTGTGGTCGGCGCGAATTCATACCACCCCTCGCAGTCGTGAAGTGGGGAAAAAACACACGTGGTAAAATGCTTGCAAATTTCTGGATTTTGATGTTTGCCTCTCCAACCGAAGTGGTAGTGAAGCTCATGCTGGCTAGCCCTGAGTACAAATACGAGCACACGACGATAGTGTAAGATGACGATAGGTCGCGCCGGTCGGGTCCGACGCGTCAAAAGGTCGCGTCGGCGGCTGCCACAGACAGCAACAAGTAAGAAAACCAGTACCTGCTTTACTCACTATACATTTTGAACAAACGCTTTTAAATATTGCATTTTTGTCAGTATACTGGTTTTCGTCAATAAACCGAAAAGAACCGAGAAGTTTGAGTCTACAAATATTCCCCTCAATAAACCGGAAACTTCTGTTTGGAATAAAAACCGAAAAAAATACGCCGAATTTCAAAATAATAAAAACACAAAACGCAAAACCCTAGAGCCAATAAGGTCAATGTCCTGTTTTGACGCTGCACTGTTTAGTCGCGGTGCTGTTTTGACGCCGTTCTCTTCAGTCGCTGTGACCTTTTGACGCTGTGCTGCTTTGTGGCTGTGCTGTTTTGACGCCGTGCTGTTTTCACGCCGTGCTGTTTTGGCACATGCTCTCCTGTCGTTGTGCTGTTTTGACGCTGTGCTGTTTTGTCGCGTCTATTTTGACGCGTGCTGTTTTGTCGCTGTGCTGTTTTGTCGCCGTGCTGTTTTGTCGCCGTGCTGTTTTGACGCTGTGCTGTTTTGACGCGTGCTGTTTTGACCGTGCTGTTTCGTCGCGTGCTGTTTTGTCGTGTGCTGTTTTGTCGTGGTGCCGTTATTTGGCCTTAAAAGTAACTAAGTACGTTACTCTTTTCTTTCCTACAAAATAAACTAAATAGGTAACTCGTTACCCAAAAGAAGGATCTAGGTAGCAGTAACTCGTACAGTAACACGTTACGTACAGTCGTCCTCAATATGAGCGTGAACAGGCTGCCGTCGACCGATTAGCACTGACAGCTCCAGCTAGCAGCGCTTCCACGAGTCACTGCGAGAATAAGCGCCTGCGCTGAAAGGACTGATGCGCTGTTGTGATAGCGTGTATCACCCCCGTTCTGGAATTTTAAAATCGCCCGCGGACCGTCTGTTTCCTTTTATTGCTAGTTTAAAGCGCTGATTACGATAAGCAATTGGCCACGAAGTGCGCTTTTTGAACGACAAATCGTGCTGTGTAGTTTGCGCGTTTCTGCATGGTCGATGTTCACTTTTGATGAAAATCGACCACTTCCTAGTTCCTTGTTCTTGACAAGAAAGTTCTAAACGGGTGCGTTATGATTAGGTCTTGAAGTCGGTATCAGTGAAGACGCTTTCTCTAATGAAATAGGTATTCATATCGTTTAAAAGTGAGGGCGACTTTGAATTGCACAAAAACGGCGCCTACGCGAAATGTATTCATTAGAAAACTACTGTTGAAATGTCACGCGTACCCGAAGACAAGCGTCGCCGGATTGTAGACCTGTGCCTGAAAGAGTATAGCCAAAGAGCCATCGCCTATATGGTGCAGCGCCCATTGAAAACCGTCAATTGCATAGTACAATCCTAAAAGAACGAATACCGCATGGCGGACGCGCCGCACAATCGACGTCCTCGTGTGACAACAGCCGACCAGGATCAGACGATTGTGGCCGCCGTGGCAGTCGACCCGTTTCTTTCAGCCCGAGATGTTCGCACTGCCGGCAACCTTCAGGTGAGGACGTCGACAATTTATAGAAGGTTTTCGGAGGCTGGGCTCAAAAGCCGGATAGCTGCCCAAAAGCCTCGGCTCAGCGAACAAAACAAGAGAAAGCGGTTGGCATCTGGCAGAAACCACAGCTCTTGGACCTTTGCTGACTAGAGGAGCGTGATCTTTTGCAATGAGTCCACATTTACGACTCGTTGGGATCAGAAGCGACGCGTATGGCGGCCGGACTGCTGCAGATATGACCCCGAGTTCCTTCAGGAAGTGGCAGCAAGTGGTCGGTCGGTTGTGAACGTCTGGGGAGCTGTCTCCCACCAACAACTTGGACCACTGCACAAAATTGAAGGACGGCTGATTTCTGAGCACTACTGCAACACCTTGGACGACGTTATGCTTCTCTAAGTTCTCGGTGGCCCATTGCCTGACGGGGAGTACTTTTTTTTTTTTCTTCAGCAGGACCTTTCCCCGGTTCACACCGGCGCCAAAGTGCGGACGCCCCTGGAGGAGCGTTACTCAGACAGTTGTCATGGCCTCCAAAAGGCGCTGATATGAACATTATCGAGTATACCTGGGGGCTAATGAAGCGGAACATAGCGAAGCAAACCCCTCCACAGAGCACGCGCCGACGACGTTTTGAATGCCGTGGAAGCCGAGTGGAACCGACTGCGGGGACGCACCAACATCGTCGAAGTGCTTTTTCACTCTCTGCCTTCGAGAATGGCGCGCGTCCTCAGGACGCACGGCTGCATGACCCGCTACCATCACGCACAAAATACAATCAAGGAAGTTGAGTGCCAGATATCTTGAAATTTATTCAATATTAACAACGATTAACGTGGCTGTTTGTTTTTATTTTTTTATTTTTTAAGAAAGTACTTTCTAGAAATAAACGTATTCCTTTGAAATGGTGTCGTTCTTAAGAAAACAGATCAAAACAATTCGTGAGTTCCCCAAAAAATATTTGTGCGCCCCCCCCCCCCCCCCAAAAAAAAAGAAAGAAAATATTATTTCTTTTTTTATCGAAACGAAAATAACGTTAACGAAAATATAGCGCACGAAGCGAGATCAGAAAAACGGACCGCGCGTGCATGGTCGCATCCACACTGACCGCGAAATTTTTATAAATATATGAAGCAGCACGCCCTGCCTTATCCGAACAGACATGCAAAAGGGGGCAGCCTGTGTTCTCGTAACAGCGCATCCGCTCTTTCCGCGCAGAGGCTTACTCTCGCCGGGATTCGTGGAAGCGCCGCTAGCTGGAGCTGGCAGTACCAATTGGTCGACGGCGGCCTTTTCACGCTCATTTTGAGGACAACTGTACTTGTCTGCCTGCAGTACAGGAGCACCCCCCCCCCCCCCCCCCGTCCCCCTAGAGGAGCCACAAGGGCGAATTGCCCAAGATACCGACCGATGATCCTGGCGCTCCTTGGTTTGTTGGTGGGGTGCCGGTGGTAAGAATGGGAACGGCCAAAAAAAAAAGAGGTTGTACTTTGGATACTGATACTGGATCAAGATGGGCAGGGGAGGTCGATGCAAACGGCATCCCGCCGTCGGTTCGAGTTCAAAAGAATTAAAAAAAAAAACTTGTCACGATTGTTATCACTTTGAATGGGCCAGCATACGGTGTTAACGGCGTCTTGACTGCATCCCGGTGACCAAAGACATGTGGCTCCAACTTTAAATCGCAGCACGAATATGTCGCATGACGTCTTTATGCTGGGTGGAGCAGCTGAGAGGACCAGCCACGGTGGAAGTAGACGCTACCCGGAACATTTCTCGTGGGAGGCGAAGGGCGCGTCCATATAATAAATGCGTGTTAGCACATTCTAAGCCTTGTCTAGGGTGGTGTGCAGGCTGAGTAACTTAATGGGCTGCAGTGCGCGCCACATGTTCGGGCTGTTGCACGCTTTGAGCTCAGCCTTTAGCGTTCGGTGGATTCCTTCCACCATGCCGCTGGCCGCAGGATGGTACGCGGTGGTTCGAATCCTGGAGCCTCAGGAGATTTCCGAATTATGGAGCTCATCGTACTATGAGCTTCATAATATTTTTGAATAACGTTGATTGAAACTTAGCGCCCCTTTCGTTGGAAATGGATGACCGGACGCCAAAGCTCGATCTCCAGCCACAAGACGAGAGTGTTTTTATTGGTTGTCGCGCGGGTGTCCGCGGTGGCGAAACCCTGTGGCCAATGGGTGTTACCTTTTTATAGAAGTAAGCGTGTAGATAGGGTTCAGGAAAAGGCCGAGGATGCTCACGTGGATTTTGTCAAAACGAGCAGTGGGGTCTGCATGGTAGCGAAATGTGCAAAGGTGTGTCTATAGACCTTGGATCGTTTACAACGTACACAAGTTTGGGTCAACTCGCGCACATCTTTTTTCATCCTGTGCCAAACTAAGTGTTGTTGGATGAATTGCTGGGTCGCTGAAATGCCGTGGTGCGATTTACTGAAGCGAGTTGAAAATGGGTAGCCGGAATCTAGTCTGAAGCTACTACCGGTCGGGGTGATCCAGTGGACATGTAAAACGTGATTGTTGTATCCTAGCCTGGCAGTGACACGTCGCACAGCTGGAGGTTGCTTTATGTAGATCTTAATCTCCTGATATCTTGGTCTGCTGCTGCTTTTAGAGCAGCAAAATCAACAGCGGAGGGTATGGCATTGCAGCACGTTATCCGAGAGAGTGCATCAGCGGCAGAGTTATCGGTGTACTTGACGTGGCGGATGTCACTCGTAAACTCCGTGATGAATGAAAGGTTCCGACGTTTCCGTAAAGAAAAACGGCTTTTGTTTGTTTCGTAAGCTGTAAGTTATGCGCGTGTGGTCGGTAAGCTTGTGAAATTGACGACCCTCCAAGTAGGGCCAAAAGTTCATGATGGTGAGGTAGATGCCTAGAAGTTCTCGTCCGAAGGTACAGTATCGGCACTTCGCTTCTGCCACCTTCTCGTAATATATTACAAGTGGCTGCGAGTGTCCTCCACCACGTTGTTGCAGAACAACTCCGATAGCGGCATATACAGTATCGGTCATCCCGCCAAGGGGTGCACCAGCAAGCGGATGCGCCAACAGTACTGCATCTGCAAGCGATGACCTGATGTCAGTGCTGACAAAATACTGGACAAAAGTTTTCTTATAAATTAATGTCGTACATATACAATGCGGGCCAATCCGATCGCAAACAAAACAATATTTTTGAGCCAAGCTTCTCACGACCGGAAGTATGTTTCTCAGTTTGAAACTGTTTCAATATTTCTATATTCAATCGTGACATCCACTCGTGCTTCTGTGGTGGTTGCAACCATCCGGCGTTAGAAAGCTTCACTTGATTCAGGCCTTGGATTTCTCCTCAGAAAGTTTAATCATTAAATTTAGAGGACACACAAAATCATTAAGTTGAGACTACATCGATTTATTGATTTACATTACCCTCCGGCATTGAGGCATAAGAGAGGGGAGTGGATGTTAAATCACAATGTTGAAAATGGCTTCACGAAATCTGATAGAGTCCTCAATAGTAGCGATGTCTTCAGCAAGGTTATTTCAATCCACAATTGCGTCGGGAAAAAGAGCGTTTTGATGTGATGTAAAGAAACATCGCGGCCGGGCTATTTTGTTACAATAATTTAGTCTTGGCGAAGAACAGGTTCGTGAAGAGAAAACATACTGATTTTGCACTGTTGCAAACAATAGAATGTACAGAAGGCAAAGACGGTCAATTTTTCGCCGGGTTTAAAGTAGTGGTAGAGAGAGATGACTTCATCAGGTAAACACTGGCGATGCGTGAATAATCAGATTGAATGAATCGGGCAGCACGGCTTTGAACTAACTCAATTTTGTCCGTTGATGTAGGACGGTGAGGGTGACCACTTGAAGTTGCGTATTTTAATTTAGATCGAACCAAATAAATGCAAACTAGGCGTTTTAAGTTAGAAGGGGCGCACTTGAAGTTACCACGATGGTAACCCAAACTGCGATTGGCAGAATACACTACTAAATCAATATAACTACCCCAAGGAATGTTTGCACTTAGGAGGATACAGATATATCTTTATTCCTTAGCTTGTGCTAGAGGAACACTATTAAAAGTAAGGGAAGCGGAGGCTTGAAAGAAGGAACGAGAGAAGAGCGTGCATTTACGTTTATTAATATTGATTGACATTTGCCAAATATTACAACAGAAAATAATGAAGTCAAGGTCATTTTGTGGGACTATGGAATCGTGGCAGGATGTTCTTTTAGGATAAATGAAACAGTCGTGTGCAAATAACCACACTGACAAAGTTACCTGAAGCGGAAGATCGTTGATGCAGATGAGAAAGAGAGGTGGACACAGAGTTCTTCCCCGTGGCGCGCCAAATGTTACGGGAGCTAATACAGATTCTTTCGTGGTAATGTACTGAGTTTGGGACGGCATATGTTCACCGTTCCCGGGGGTGGTCAAAGGTATTGACAACAACTTCTCTATGACTATGTCGTACTTCTCGCACTTCAAAGTCACCCCCCCCGGTGGTCAGTAAAGCATACAAATTTGACAGAAGCGTAGTGTCAGCGTTCGGTGGGGACTCGTGTCCGATCAGTGAGGAGACGACTCGGAGCCGAACGCGAACGCGGTATTCATACTAAATAGCTGAATTCGCGTTGGCCTACATCGATGGTGCCTGGAGCACGTAGCCGACTAGTGTGTTTAGCGTCCTATCCCGCTCATTCACCAAAGGTGGTCCCTGAAGGGGCAAGAAATCACGTTTCAGAAGCCGGAGTGTCCTTCTGTAGGACGTCTCAATCCTGGCGGTTGGCTTGAAATTCTAGCAAAAAGCATGAGCAAACGCGAGTGTCCCAGTCGTCCCGGAGTCCCAACTTCTGGATGCCGAAACTTCCGTGGACTGCCACACTGAAAAGAGACCTGCAGCAAAACAGGCGTCTGCCATTTCCACCACAGTTGTTGGGACGAAGCCAGTATCGTGACCGGCGTCAGCATGACACTTCTATGATGTGATCAGGCGGGAATGGAGCAACCAATTTTTTGGACGCGGTACACACAGCAGTTGGAGACTCGTTCCTGCCACTGTACTATAACAGATGAGGCATAAGGGTTAGCACTTTAGCCTTCTTGTATACGTATCAAGGAGGTACTGGTCTTGCCTCGTCAGCGACGCCGTCGTCGTCGGGATTGCTGGCTGCTTGGGGCAGCCCACGGCGGGAATGGTGGCCTCCATGGGCTCGGTCAACGCCATCTAGAATAAAGAAAACTCGTGCCCTAACATTTCGGCTTCAATGCAGTAATATAGAGCGCAGGCACAGAGTGGACGCGAGTGGTGCATCCGCGTTCGGCTCGGTCTCGGGAACAATCGATTCGTCGTAGGACGTTCGGCGTCGGGTGTTGCTGCGTTGGCGCCGTAGTAGAGCGGTGACGTTATGGCAGGGCAGAGCAGACTTGTGCGTAATGCGTTACTTGTAACTAGTTACTTTTTAAGAGATAGAACGAGTAACGTACCTTCGTTACTTTTTGTTGACGTATCGAGTAATGGCATTTGCTTCTAGAGAAGAACCTGCACAACACAAGTAGCCAAGCTGCTTTTAATTTGCACGAAGAAAACTCGCTAGATAGACCATAAAAAGTTTGCATGAGGTACCTCAATATCGATTTGGTTATCCTTGAATAGAAATGTCTGAAAGCGAGGAATAATGAACAACAAAAGAAATGGACGCTGCTACTGCTTTCTAGACATGGCCTATTAAACTTAACGAGAAAATCACCCGATACTTTCAGTTTGTTGTAAAGCGTTCCTTTTGAATTGCAGCAATGAGTAACGCACTTAGTTGCTTTTGGAGTGAGTGGGGAGTAACAGTATTTAGGTTTCGAATTACAGTAACGTGTATATGTCTAGGCTAGAAGGAGGTGGGTCAAGAGCTTTAGTTTCATAAGGTAGTGCTGACTTGGCAAGCAGCGTCCGGATCACACAGACAAAGCCGCAGTCCTCATTTAGTAAACTCGGCCGAAGGCAATAAGAAAGAGGAAGAACAGTGGAGATGCGCATTATTAGCGGGTGAAAGCCCATCCCCTTTTGTTCGCTGGTTCAAGGACGTATTAACAGGTTTTGTTCTGTTTTTACGAATCGACACGGCATGTTTTTGTTGAAGGCGTGTCCAAAACGAGCGACCATTCTCTGTGTTCGGTTGTTCACTTCCTCGGTTTGTATATCTATGTAAAGATAAAAAAAATGACACAGGCAAGCTGGTTTGGTTTACACATTAATTATTTATGTATTTGACACGGCGTCCGTTCGCGTCCGGTTAAAATTACGTGTAATGTATCTCTAGAAATCAAGATGTAAGGCGCAAAATAAAACGGACACAAGAGAGAAATATCTTGTGTTCGTTGTTTTTTTTCACTTTACACCATGATTTTCAAAGTTCCCCACTAGCCCAACTATGCGTTCTTTTACAATTTAGCCCTAATTGATGTAACAGTGACACCTTTAAAAGAGGAAACAAAAATAATTTTGTATTTACTCTATCACAGCCAATAATCAGTCCGCCAACCCATGGCTCGTTTATTCTACAATTTATGATATTTTCTTGTTATCTTCAACCACATTGTAAGCATATTCAAATGTGTCGAAGTATCCTAAATATCACATTTTCTTTCCCCTCCGATTGTCAATTTAGTATGGGACTCCTACGTCATTCAATTTACATAGATTCTGCATCGATAACGGATTAAGTTTGAAGAATGTTTTTACTGATATAAATCAGCACTGGTTTTATTTGGTCTCTGCTTTTATTTTGCCGCGCGTCCCCAACTCGACTAAGTTAGTACTTACTTTCTGTTAGCAGTCTTTGGCTGGGCTATTTCATACACTGTGGAGCGGAGGTGGTTGGTCTACTTTTTTCTATTTATTTCATATCCGTGTTTATATTCCTATGATTCTTGGACGTTCACCCCTCGGCCAAACCTTGTGAAAAATAGATTTGAGCCTAACAACTGCATCCATCTTTATATTCCGCGAGAAAAATATACTCAGCAATATTACAACAATAATTTTTACTGATTATATTCTTAGCAAGGTATACCTCTTAACCCCAGGCCCGACGCATATTGTTTGCAATGGGGCATACGAACAGCACTTGTGATATCTTAGATCATCTGACCAGCATAAAGAATAATCGTAATATTCCTAAGAATTGCAATAGAGTCCCAATAATACCACAGTCTAAAACAAAAAAAAAATATTTATAAAATATTTACGTTCTACGAAAAAAAAAACAAAAAAACGAAATGCCCCAACATATAACTTACATAATGACCGTCTAATGTCCAGAACAAAAAACAATACTTGCCAGGCATTTTTGGCTTACAAATACTGATATGCAAAACAAATATACATATTTAAGGACTAGTTTGCCCGAATTATGAACAACTCCTTTTTGTGGAGGCGAATGGTTGATACCCTAATCAAAATTGACACGAAGATGTCACCAATACATACACAGCGTAGAAAACAAACCATATTTTTTCCGGTAAGATGTTTTCAGCCCAGTCGTAGTTCTAATTGTACTTACTGTAACTCACTATGATATCTGGAATAAAATAGAGCACATATACCAGCACGAAAAAAAGGAACACTGAAAGAAAAGAGACTCAACACTGGCCATATCGAAGAGTAACTAAATGGCGGAGCCAGAAAACCATGCTTCTTTCCTTTTCGGCCTCAACTGCTCATTGGCAGAGGAGTAACATGCACAAATATTTGTTAGAGCAATTGCTGGGAAGTGGCGTTGCAAAGCGGCGACCTTTGGACGAACATATTTTGAGTTTAGCGTTCGCAAAATATACCGGCAGCGATCGGGAAAATGAAGCCGACTTCTTCGTCCCGCACATATGAACTACGATTTGTAGAATGTGAAACTCCGTAAGATAATGATGCTGGCTGTAA
Organism: Ixodes persulcatus; assembly: GCA_013358835.2. NCBI lineage: Eukaryota > Metazoa > Arthropoda > Arachnida > Ixodida > Ixodidae > Ixodes > Ixodes persulcatus. The sequence continues at coordinate 15,303 of JABSTQ010007715.1, forward strand.
TCATAAAATACGGAAGTTTGAGCACATGTGATTACCTAGATAAAACAATACAAAAGCAAATTACATGCGAGCCTGCTTGCATGCTAAGCCTCATTTACATCTTACCGATGTTTCTTATTGTGGGTGCCTGTAGCATTATTTCAGTGGAAAAGCTTGTCGGTTAGAAAAGCAATATTGGTCTCTTTCTTGCTGTCATGTTATTCCATATACATAACTGCGACACGCGCCCCCAGTTAGGCTTTATTAGTCGTCGGCTTGTAGATCATGTTTGCTTTTCTCTCGACTTTTTCGATCGAGGTAAGGTCATGTGCGCAAACTTCTCAAGTTTATCACCACAGCTATCGTCACATTCTCACGTAGTTTCAGCTTTCTGCAATGCGTATTTAGTTGATGCGGGGCGAAAAACCCGGCTTCATTTTCTTAACCGCCCCCCCTCAAGATTGACATGTAGGAATATTCTTAAAAGTTCGAACTCTGTGTGCTCCCTTTAAATATTGTGTAATCTTGTACAAGCAAGAGACGCGCGTCTGGTCCTAGGAAATAGCGCCGTAGGGCTGAATTTCCTAAGTCACGTAGGAGAGGCATGCACGTGACCCACATTGAGCTCCATGGGCTGCGTAAGCGTTTCGTTGGAATTAGATTTTTGATGCGACACTGCTCTCTTTGACGCAGCACTCAATCTATGTTCGCACTGGCTCCCGGTAGGTGACGCAGATCATCGAGCACTAGAACCTTCTTACCCAGAAGGAATCGCTACGCAGCTCACCCGGGCGCTCTTCAGAGGAAGAGGTTGACTAAGGAAGCACCACCACAACAACCTTGACCAAAGTCGCACCTTCCGTCTTTCTCTTCTTCCCATAGGGTGATTCCACGTCAGTTCATGCAATGATGGTCTGGGTCATAATTTCGATATTTTTGTTCAAAATATATATGAAAGCCACGCTCTTGGGAGGAACATTCAGCTATGTATGAACGCCGTAACAATTGTTTTCGCTGAAATATAAAATAGAGAAGCTCGAGGCGTGGAAACTGAGAAGATTTCACAATGCTATTTTGCACAGTCGTTCTTTCCTCATCGAAGCTTTCACGTCACCATGAACTTTTTAATACGTTTTACAAAGATATACAACACATACAGCAAAAAAAAAAAAAATCTCAGTAAAATATTTCTAGGCAAATAAAAAAATAAAACATGGCATAAAAACGCGTTTAAGAGACATATTCACAATTTGTTTTTTGCAAAAAAACCATCTTCCATAATAGTTCACAAAACATTAAAATGCGCGTATTTAAATATTATTTACGAATATATAAAGATAATATGCCCACTCTTAATTATCTTTTTCTGATTAACGCGGAAATGTGGCTAATTTCTCAAAATGTGGCCAGATTGGGCGTCGATATTTAGAAAACTCCATCTTTTATGTTATTTAAACTCCCCTTGGCCCTTTGCAGTAACTTGAACTAACTTGTGATGGTAAGAGATTGAGTAACACATGACCTCTGAACGGGAAAAGCTACGACAAACCTTCACTCGGAGCGAGCCGACGTCTTCGTCATAGCGGCTTTGCCGCACAGCACCAAACATTTTGAGTGTTAGTTATGGCATGCATTTTATATTATTAAATTTCTTTCGTAGCGTTAGCTACACTGGCCGAGGTTGAGCAGTTTCGCGTGGCTCCCAAAGAGCCGTGCTGCGCAAGCGCGAGGAGCAGTGACGTCACACGGCGCACAGCTGGCACGCCGGAGCCGCCGCTGCCACGCGCTCCGCCGCAGCCGCACGCGCCTCACCGGTCTGCGCATGCCCGAGGAGCATTGACGTCACACGGCGCACAGCTGGCGCGCCGGAGCCGCCGCCGCCGCGCGCTCCGCCGCCGCCGCGCCCGCCTCGCCGGTCTGCGCATTCCAGAGGAGTGACATCATAGCCGCGGCAGACGCACTGGCGCCGCCGCTTGCCCAGCTGTGGGCCTCCGTTGCGCAGTAGCCAAGTCTGACGCCGCACCGGAACCGCTTGACAGCGCCTCTCATTTTGTGCGCATAAGCCCACGCTACGTATATGCTGGCATAGCCGAGCTCAGCCACGGCAATTTTTTTTTTTTAAAGGGGTGAGTGTTAGTGACGCGAAAATTGACTTTGAGCTGGAATACCATTAATTAGCTTACAATTCACAGAAACAAAATGGCCCCACTCTGCAAATTCGCTAACTGTGCATACATAAGCTTAACCCTCTCAGTTGCGCGAGTGGCCATGTAAACATCCGTCCTCTCGGTGGATGTAAACACACTTGGGAAGAGAGACACTTGAGTTTTTTTTTTTTTTCAATGAAAACTCTGCACATCGGTTGGGAAGACTACTGTTCACTTTTCCGCAAAAGTGAAGTGGGTGGTAAGGTGGTTCTTGTGTCATGTATCAGGCTTCGTAAAAGGTCACCGATGTAAGAATGCCTCGTATACTTTTTGCTCTCCAGTTCCCGGCAGAAGGCGGAAGTGTCCATAACCTTTTTGACGAGTTCGCCGGCGTCCCATAACGCGAAACAGATCTCTTCGTCTTAGTCGAGATGGAGCGACTGCAGCGAGATGCTGTGCGTGTTTGGGCACGTTTCGCAACGGTGCAGGAAGCAATCGTTCTGTGGAGCGCAGCAGAGGTAGATGCGCTTAAGGTCGTCTTCAGTAAAGACGTTCTTTGGGGCATTTGTTATTGACGTTAAAAGCAACTGAAAATTGACGCAATATATGCATGCGCACGCCTCGTGCTCGGGACTTTTTTTTTTACCCATTTTTGTCGTAGGTAATAAAATTTGGAGATGTCAAGTTCTGGATGGGGATGGTCCTTCCTACACAGCTGGTAATCTTCCTTAATAGAGTGGGTCATAAACCTTTTTACGACTTTGGACATGTCGTTGATCATGGCTTTGAGGACGTCCTTTTTGTTGGGGCTTTGAACAGAGCATGGGAGCTCGTCGCGTTTGTAATACTCAATTGCAACCCTCACGTGCACGGCATTCACCGTTTTCACCATGTAGGAATCAGGGGTTGCCCATACACCACCTTTGCGCTTCAGTTCTCTTGTTTGATCAATCATGTAGGCAGTCACTTCCGGCACCAGACGCAATATTTTTTTCTTCACGATGCTTGGCGACAGAAGCGCGTACAATCGCTTGCGTTCCTGGTGGGAACTGCATGCCTTCAGCGCTTCGCGGAACGCGTGAAACCACTCCGCGCAGTGCTCACCACTGTCTTCAAGATCGAGAGTTTCGTGCGGTAAAAAAAAAAAAAAAGTGAACCCCCCTAAAACCTGCGAGAGGGATCCGGGCATCTCATCTGTGGAAGTCATCATATGCTGAGAGGCCGGATGTTTACATGGCCACTCGCGCAAATGAGAGTTTTATGCTTATTTATGCATAGTTAGCGAATTTGCAGAGTGGGGCCGTTTTGTTTCTGTGAATCGTAAGCTAATCAATGGTTATCCAGCTCAAAGTCCCTTTTCCCGTCACTAATGCTCACCCTTTATAAAAAAAAAAAATTTTTAATAATATGAAGTGCATGCCATAAATAACGCTCAGAATGTTTGGTGCTGTGCGGCAAAGCCGCTATGACCAAGACATCGGCTCGCTCCGAGTGAAGTTTTGTCATAGCTTTTCCCGTTCGGAGGTCATATGTTACTCAATATTTTGCCATCACAGGTCACTTCAAGACACTGCAAAGTGTCAAGGGTAGCTTAAAGAAAATAAAAGTTGGAGTTTTTTTAAATATCGACGACCAATCTTGCCACATTTCGAGAAATCAGCCGCATTTCCGCGTTAATAACAAAAAGTTAAATAACGTTGGGTATGTTACCTTTATATATTCATAAAGAATATTCAAAGACGCGCATTTTGATATGTTTTGTGAAGTATTATGAAAGATTGTTTATCTGCAAAAAAACAATTGTAAATATGTCTCTAAAACGCATTTTTATGCCATGTTTGCTTTTCGGTTGCATAGAAATATTTTATTGATATTTTTAATTTTTTCTGTATGTGTTTTATATCTTTTGTAAAACGTATTAAAAACGTTATGGTGACGTGATAGCTTCGATGAGGAAATGACGACTGCGCAAAGTAGCATTGTGAAATCTGCTCAATTTCCAAGCCTCGAGCTTCTCTATTTTATATCTCAGCGAAAAATATTGTTACGGCATTCATATATAGCTGAATGGTCGTCCCAAGAACATGGTTTTCATATATAGGTTTAACAAAAATATCTAAATTATGACCCGGACCATCATTGCATTAACTGACCGATGAATCACCCCATATCTACCCTTCCCCAGCTCAAATCGTTCCGCCCTTTCTCTTTCGTGTTGACTTTTGCCAAGTGGGCTTTTGTTGAAGCCAACACTGTCTATTTCTATTTACCAAATACATTTCTCCAACTACTGCCTGGCCAAAGGCGCACGCCGCATGCCTCAATGTCTCCTGCAAGGTCGGCGTCTGTCGTTCTCCTCGGCCGTAGTCGATTAAGAAAAGGGAGACCGTAGCGATATACTGCTCCGCAAGTGAAGCATAGAGAGTTACTCAAATCATACGTGACTACGGTTCTTCAAAACTACAACAACAAAATGTTTTTTTCTTCAGTGGAATCTCGGCTATTACATGAAAGAGTACACGCCCACGTACAGAGGATTCGACAGCTTCTATGGTTTCTACAATTATGGAGAAGATTACTTCATTCATAATCTGGAATATGTAAGTGGAATCGCAAATTCGCGAGTAGTAACTTGTGGATTGTCTGCAGATTAAACGTATCATGTTGTTGAACACAGGAGGGTCACATTGGACTTGACTTCTGGCTTAACATGGAGCCGGTGCTCGGCGAAAGTGGAAACTACTCTACCCACCTGTACACAGAGCGAGCCAAACTCCTCATTGCCAATCGCGACGTTTCGAAGGTAACGTAACTTTTAATTGACAATTCGTGACTTTACTACCGTCGCTTACGTGGCGAGGAAGGCAGGCCGTTTTTGTAAGTGACACGGCTCGCGCTTGTAGCTTTCCGCCGTGTTATTATGGCGAATATACGCTCCCGGCTCACGAGACGCCAAAGGGTTATCCAAGGTAGGAAGCGCGCACTAGAGGCGGGACAACTGAAACTCTTACCCGCCGTTCTCATTCTTTCAGTGACTATATCACGAGTCCAAACTAAATACGGAAAGTCCCTCCATTGGGCTCGTTGGTCTCGCCTTCGATGCGATGCTGGTGCAGTCAATGACGAGGTGTGAATAGCAAGGATAAGATTCAGTTGCCCCGCCTCCAGCACCAGCTTTGTGTATTCGACTACGGCCGGGCTAATGCGAAAAGGCTCGCTCTCTTACAGCCCAACTGGCATTGAATCATGCCCTTTACATGTCGCCTCGCGTGAGTTGAAGGATCTCAATGAACCACGCGACCAAGCGCAAAGTCCGAGAGAAGAAATGAGTCGTGCACTTAAGCCGGAAGTTAAATCTGGACTAAAGCGTACCGGGTTTATTTGCAATCAGAGGAACAGAGGGGTACGACGGAACCATATCGTTCCAAGGACGATGGCATCCATCCGTGTACTCACGTTCGCAACGTCCTTGGGGGTGTGGACGCGCCAACTGTTTTGAAATCTACCACACCACAGCCTGAGGGATCCATCTCTCAGTAATCTCACGCAATGCTGCGTTTTCTTCCAATGTAATATTTACTATACCTGGTTAACCCATAAGCTGACAGGGCAGTGGAAGCTGCATGTTCCTCAGAGAAATCAATCACCTGCCTATTATCGCCTGTCCGTGCTCTCTGCGCGAGGGTATGTGCATAGAGAGGGTGATCATATGGAAACAAAACGACTGTTGACTGGGGTGAACGGAGCTAAGTTTACCATTTATTGAGACGATCTTTTGTTCCTCATACTTCGTTTTAAATTTACTCAGTGCGTAGCTACTTTCCGAGCTCATAAGATCAATCAAATGCAATAGTACGGCGTCCATCGTATTTCTGCGCTTCCGTTATCACTGGTTAAAAAATTAGGTTCAATGAGTGCGCCATGACTTCCTGTTTCTTCATATCTGTGCATCTGTGTCTTTGTAAGTTCTTGCCTATGCGCTCCGGCGTATGGTTGAACGATGTATTGTTAAAGAAATTGAACTTTTGCGGGCCCTATGCCGCTAAGTGGAGCCTGCTTTACATATGGTTACTTGGTGTTTATCCAACACTTCGCATGGAAATTGGTTTTGTTTTATTATCTGCGTCAATCGAGCGCAGGGCATGTTTTTTCGACACGAGTGTGGTGTTAGCATTTCTTTCGGACTCATGGTCAATGGACCCTCTCTAAGACCCGATCGAGCGGTCTGCGACTGTCGCCACTTCACGGGCATGAAGCGTGTGATTGGTTCCGAGTCCTCACCGAGCGCTGATGCAGCACTCGTTGTCGACACGAGCCGCGCAGAGTTCTCACCGAACTCTAACGCAGCACTCGTGCCCAGTACATTTTCGAAGTGCGTGACCAAACAATGGCCGACGCGGGTATTTGACGTAGCGGCTACTAGGTGGCGCGAACTTTTGAAAAATGATCTGATGGCACTTCGCTGGTTGAAAACGAGCCTCAGGCGTACGCTGTGCAGCGTTAGGCTTAGTCGACGGAGCGCTGCGTTGGAAACGTAAACAAATAATTTATGTTATTGTTGTCTCCATGAATATGGCTCTGAACGTAGCCACTAGGGCGTGACGGTTCGATTTCCTCTCTAATGGACGCTGATTGTTTGATACCTGGGCAGCCATTCTTCCTGTACCTTTCGCATCAGTCAGTACATGATGCAATCGTAAACGATGCACTTCAAGCGCCAGAGGAGAACATCGCCAAGTTTCCTTACATAGGAGACGAAAGGAGAACCAAATACGCAGGTAAAGTATCGCATAGTGCATTACGAGGCAAATTAGTTTTTGCTGTTGTTTTGCTGCATAGACAAGAGCGACACTATATTTTTTTTTTTGTAGCTAAAAACATTTACACAACGAGACACTTCGTAGAAACGCACGAGTAATAAACATTGAATACGTGCAAAAATTAACCTGATCACTAAATGTTTTACATTTTTGTTTTCTTTGAAACGAAACCCCTGCAGTGCATAAAGCAACCCGTTTGTTTTAATTACGCAAAATATACGTATACTGTAGGCTATATTACGCTCGTAATGTAATTCTTCCCACAGTTTGCGGGAAGAATTACATTTTTTTTGTATACTCCGCATTGTTGTACTTTAGTATAACACAACCTGTCACGATTCTTCTAGGATTGAAGACATTATGGACCATAAGCATCATATTCAAAAATATACACTATATACCTACTCTCGAACCCCTTGTGACTTTAAATATGACAACCCTGGTTCAATTAAGCATTCATTTAAAGAATTTATATTTAAATATATTTTGAATATTTTCTCTATCACGTTTTAGAGAGGGATTGAAGTTCCAAACAAATATTTCGAGCATGGAGAATCAGTTGAACCTTATCTCTAACTCACAACAGTTACCCGTTGCCTAAAAAATGCTAGAACATGAAATCTGTAAAGATTTACATTGTTGGTGGCTTTTTTTGTTATTTCCTTATTTCCTTAGTCATTTTTTGCGTTCGTGTTTTGTAGCCTTTATTTTTTTTGTATTTTACGTTTTATATTTATTCTTGTTGCACACCAGATATGTCGAGCGTTTTCATTCGTAGCAGTTGTTCCTAGAGCACTTTCTCTCTGGAGTCGCTCAATACACGCTTAATAAATAAAGCATCATTTCGAATTTTTTTTGTCCATTCTGCATTTCGATTTATTCTTCAAAGAAGAAAACAATCGCGAGAACAAGATATATTAAATATACTATTACATGGAAGTTAGTATGCCGATTCATTTTAAAAACAAAAACAAAACATTGTATAGGGGTAGGAATATACACAAAACAATGCTTAGAAAACACGTAACGTGAAAGTGTTACATACCAAATATAGTGGACTTAGGTACCGCCAAATTTAGCGGGAATCTTTTCTCCGCCATGAGTGGCGGTACAATAGAGTAGGCGCGTAAATACATCCTTAATAAATGAATTATTTTACAATGTATAGTGTCACGCATTGGATAGGATCGACAAACGTACAATAAGAAGAAAGCCTTAACCAGCAAACTTGTGCCAGAAAGAAAAGCAAGAGAGAACTCCGATGAAACGGCAGCAAGCATGGAAGGTGGCAGTACAGCTTGCTAGCGCGGGAATGCCAGACTAACTCGCCAAGACCATACTGGGCTTCTTAACTACTACATTCGGCATCTCGAACAGTCAGTCTAGAATGCTCGAGCGTCGACGACTTGCGACACTGACTCGGCAAGGTCATGTTGGCTTCCTTATCTACAAGATTTCATATCTTCAGAATTGATTTCTCTGGAAATTCGCAGGATGTTTATCCGAGTTCATTTTAAACTGTAAACTGAGGGTTTGTAGGAGTTAACTTCTCTTAGATACCACCTAAACCACCTAATTCTCTGAAATTCAAAGTTTATTTTACTGTGCTCTCAACTTTTAAAAATTAAAAAAAATATATATATATATATATCGGAAGTTCGGGTACCATGACCCATACTCCTGAAGAAACTTTGACGAGATAAAAGGCAAACCCTATTTATCTGTATGTTGATGTCGAGGTTGTTGTTGATTTGCACGAAGTACAACGTACAGGATACTGGAGGCTTGTCGAAAAAGCGGTCACAAGGCCAGAGTGACAAAGTCACAGGCCTCCACATTGGAATTTCTGCAGCACTAAAAAAATAATCAACATACCATACAGTTTACAGCATTAACAGAAAAACAAAAAGAGAAGCAAGAATGGACTATGCCTAATGACGTCACAACCACGGAAAAAAAGGATATCTGGAAAAGCATGAACATGAAAAACAAGATTTAATAATATTACACAGCATATTTTTACATCAGAAATGTCAGCTGGGGGCTGAATTAACAACGCAATTCTTTAAACGTAATATCTAAAAGCTCGACATTTTCGGTAGCTAACCTATTTAGTAATCTTGACTGTTCAATGAGTGCTAACTTTCCAAGGTTCTCTATGGCGCGTTGCAAAGGCTGTAGTATTACTTTGTAAGAGTATTAACTTATTGGAACCGTTTTTGTAAGAGATGCTGTTTATGTAGATTTGCTTGAGTTATGGATGCCCTGACTAGTTGACAGTATAGTTAAGCCTAGATGAAAACAAACTGTTATAAATTAAATCATAAAATTTCGTGACTGTATATACCGATTACGATATACAAGTCCAACTATTTGGGACAGCTTAGTGGCTACGGAATCAAAATATTTGTCCCACGAAATAGTTTCTTGAAAAACAACCCCTGGTAGCTTGAAACTTGATACAACTGTAATGGGAGTCGAATTTAGCGTTATTGGCTGATTTAACACGACATTTCTAGTTTTGCTACGAAATAAGAGTTTTTTTGTTTTGTTTGTTTTTATTTTAAAGCTATTTGGGCACGTCCACTCTTGTCGTTTTTTTTAGCTTTAAATTTGCTTTCTCAATTATTTCATTACATAACTTTCCAGTTTTAAATATGCTGGTGTCGTAGGCGTGAATAATCATATTAACGTCTAATCCCACAGAGACGATGTCATTTATATACATACTGAAAAGAACGGGACCAAGAATACTCCCCTGTGGTACGCCGCAAGAAACAGGAGCCGGATCGGAGAAATGATCATCGATATGAACTGTAGGAATACGCTAATGTTCATAAGACGTTCGATAAGTAGTTTGAGATTTGAAACGAAACTTAAGCGGCATCTCCTAGCACCACTGAGCTTGTGCTCTTATAAAGTTTATTCCTAAAACACCGTAATTTTTGCTTTTTATTTTTTCATTGTGACCTCCAAAATCTGACTTTTTCGGATAAATCCGAATGGGCGGAAACTTCACCGGCGAGTGTTTTTGTGATTTTGTTTTTTATTTATCCTGGAACACACTACGCTACTTATCTATTACATTCGGGGTAAGTGTAAACACGAATGTTCTTGAAGTTTGTAGAAGCGTTCCTTCTCAACTACGCGGGCGGCCATTACAAAACAAAACAAAAGAAACGAAAATAACATTTACGGGAAGATTTGGCCGGAAAACGTAACTCTAGATTTAGCGAAACTTAGCTTGGCTGCCAAGCGCAGAAACAGGCCATAAATAAGCCTTCTTCGAAGGCCAAAAGACCCAGCATATTTTGTGCCTCACAATTTTTTTTAATTACGATTTACGCATTTATTGTTTTATTTCGCGGCTGAATGTACAGAACGACATAGCACTAGTTCAATCTCAAGTCAGTGATAGAACGAGAACGCTATGTCGATTGTCGTTTAGCCTCGCCTCCAGCGCTAGTTTTGTTGTTACGTTAACACTTCGGTGTTTCAAGAGCTTCCATCATCCGCGAGCCATAGAGTTCCCATAATGAACGCTAGAGGTTCAACTGTTGTTAGTATCTATGTAACTTCCGAGATGCAAATTGAAGCAGACAGCAACCAGACTGCTTTTGCGCTTCTCCTGTGCATTCCTATGGGAAAACGCGCGAACATTTTGTCTGTTCGTCCGAAAATGACAGGAATAACTTTTGTTATTCGGGTCGTACCGAATAGTATGTATACCGTTCGTTACGTTGTAAATGTGTAATTGCTTTAGTTACGCCATTTGTCTTCATCAGTGAACGATATTATCGTTTGCTATATATCAGACCCAAACCTGTCTTCCACTGAAAGTGTGTAAACGCGGGCGACGAATCTAAGCAAAATGACAATCAAAAGGAATATAAAGCGCGCTCATCGTTCGCCAGCATTCCGGTGACGTTTACGTATGGCTAATGTACCAGTCCTGCCACTTATATGAAAATGACCCCGTCGTGCATCCTTACGAGCGGTTAAAATCATCCAAAACCTAAATAATGAAATATGTTGTTACGTAAGGCATCTCTTTTTATTGTTGTCTATTCCGGGAAGCTTTTATCGGGCACCTGATTTCTCGCTTCTACGTATTTGAAAATATTTCGAGCGTCCGGGTGATGTTCTGAACGCAGAAAAGGCATCTTCGCACATATGCACGAGCAGGTGGAATAGAGCAACACTGATTTATTCCAAATCCAACTATATTAAGTTGACCTTCACTTTATTTTGTTCGCCTACATGCACAGGGGGTTACTTATTCACTGTTATTGCCTAGTTCTTGCCCTGTCGCTTGGTTTTCTATACGGCCTTAATTTCCTCGGTACTTACATTCCCCTCAAAAAAAAAGAAAAGAACGCGCCGACGACGTGTTGGCGGTAATAGTGCTCGACACTGCACATAAATGCATATATGAGGCTATTTTAGCTCTGTGTATGTTCACATCAATTTGACATAAATTGCATGATATCCAGGAAAGTTCTAAGCTATTAACAAGTTTATAGTTATTCGTAATATATTCGTAACAACACACTAGCGCCATGTGAACCTCTAGCGTACATTATAATAACTCTATTTTGGGAGCAGCCAAAATACGCTACATAAGGGTCTTCGTACAAACACGCACTAACGACATCTCAGCCAATTTTCATCGCAATCGTGTTTTTTTTTTGTTTTTTTTTAAATGCAAGCAAAATGATGTGACTCAGCTCGAGCGCGTAGCATTGGCTAATGTTTAGACACCAATGTTACCGCACAACTCACACACTGAGTGCACCATCGCGTCACGCGCCGGCCCACTCAGTGCAACAAAATATGTTTTCACCCTGAGACAAAAAGACTGATAGGCACCCTAAAGCTAGAAAGCAAGGAGCCTTTGTTGAATGCAAAACAAATCGTTGTGTGTATGTTTATACAGCCGGAAGTTAGTCTGCCTCAGTGGGCGTTGGTGTCTCAGCTGTAGATGATCAATTTAGCCAGTGCTGTACTACCGCTAACCTGTGGTCTTTTACGTGCACCACGCAGTAGTGATACACGACCGCACACCGGTACGATACTCATCCAAATTGAAACGGGCAGGGGTGGGGATTGAACACAGGATCCCTGAGTTCTGCAGCGCGATACTTCGTTTCACCTTATCTGCGATCGAAGCCAAAGCTAGAAGCGCGAGACCAGCGCTTTTTGCGTTTCTCCCCAGCTCGCGCGCTCGAGCAAAGCCTGAACGCACGGAGCTTTCGTGCTCGCGCGTCCAGCTTTGCCTTCGCTCGCACATAAGGTGAAACGAAGTATAGCTTTCGCTCCACGTGCTCCGTGCTGGTGTGCGCTAGCCCACTCGGCCACCAATTTTCCTTGTTGGATGCCGGAATTCCAAACGAGACAAGCTGCTGCTCCCATCTTGTCGGTGATTATTAGTGTCGCGGTCTGGGAATGATGTTTCGGCATCTTTGCATTCGAGGAATTGTCCGGCAAAATTTAGTCTTTCAGAAAACATTTAAATTATGTTGTCATTGCTTTTAGGTGTGTCATCCGCTCAACATCCGCATTTTTAATCCGCCACACAAGTGATTCAATTTTATGCGGAGCCGGACTGCTCAGATCTTACCTGCAAAACACGCAGCATTTTAGCTGGCAACAGCGGACGCTTTGACGTAACATCGGGCAAAGAGTACCACCTCAGATTTTTACTGCAGCCTCAGTAAAATAACTTTGGTCTAAGAAAGACAATAATTACGCTATTGAGTGAAGCTCAGTTCTTTGACGGTGATATTTGTACGCACCGTAAACTGTGTTGATCGAAACATGGAATACAATCAACGCCCGAGACTCTGACGTTGCTATGCCTGATGTGATGTCACAACACAACCAGCCGTGCAGACAATCGACATTTGACGTGGTTTCGTGTTTGTACTCATAATTGATTTAAGGAATATATGAGCGTCCTTTACTGAAATAAACATCACATCTGTCAATATTTACGCGAGATCTATGTGATCGGCGCAAAAACTTAGTAACTTCCGGATTTCACAGGACAATTCCTTTAAGCCTCCTTTCCAAGGCGCTGTTTTCTTACGGTACGGAACTTTCCATGTACCAACGGAAAATCACCACTGCACTTCTGCTTCATATGAAGCGTGGCTGCCAGTTCAAATAGATAGCTTGTCATGCGACATTTGAGACACCAATGTTTCGGTTACATATACTTTAAGTAAGAAAACGTAAGAAAACGGTGCAGTGTAAACCTGCCCTTCCGATTTCTTTAGGTGGCGTCACAACCAAGAGTTGAGACGCCATGGCCTCACGAATCGTGCTCCTGGCTATTTGCCATTAATGACGATTGACGAATTTGATGGTGTGTGAGAAACGCGCAGTAGTAACTTGGAATCATCGTATTCTTAAGTCAAATATGTCACCTTGTACAGTGTGAAAGTATTTTTAGTTCCGACGTTGAAAGCAGAATTAATCCCTTTCAGGACGTCATATTAAGTGTGTTGGGCCAATTAAGGAAGTCCGACCGCAACGACACTTTTGAGCGCACGTCGCCAATAGTCGTCCCACATATATCTTTTTTTTTTTCAGGCATGGCAGACGCCGTTGACGAGTCAATAGGGGATGTGCTTGAGGCACTGTATGAAGCTGACATGCTGCAAACACCATCATTGTGATGAGTAGCGACAACGGTGGCCTCTCCTCCGGACTGGAGTCCAATGGGGGCAGCAACTTCCCACTGCGTGGAGGCAAAGGAGCCCTCTGGGAAGGGGCCACCAGAGCCAGCGCCTTCATTTGGAGTCCCCTGCTATATCAGAAGAACAGGGTGTCCGACCAGATGATGCACATCACCGACTGGCTCCCTACGCTTTATGCCACTGCCCGTATGTTGCTTCTAAAATCGACGTCCAGATGCAGCTTTTAATTCGTGTAGAACAGGAGGTGGGAATAGAAGAGACATTATAAACATACTACTTAAGCTCGTCGCTTCAGGACGGCTGATATTCGAGGTGTTTATGCAAAATGTCTACCCGGATGCGTTCACAACAATTGAGCAGTCCTTTGTTACATTATAGTACAGTCACATAAAACGCTGGATATCCTGACTTATACAAGTCCCGTTATTGTTTCATCTTGCCGCGGGCGCTCCTATTGGACGCCGGTGATCCGTCGCCAATTTTGACTCAACGCGTATCTTAGACCCAGACGCGCACGCCCCTCTAGGTCTGTTATGGATGCTGGTTACGCGCCGTACTTTGCGAGCACGCTCCTATTGATCTACAGGTAAATGCCGGCGCCGTGCCACCGCGCGGCGCATCCGTCCCAGCATGCACCACCTTGCGTCTCATCATGCACCAGGTGGCGGTACTTTGACACTTAATAAAACCCATCCAGTGCTTTAAAGTCACAGCGTTTGCTCCGACAACTTATCTGACACTAATGTATATTTATGCATGTTCCACCTACGTATATTCTACTTTACGTGGTGGAGCCATCGCAAGTGCCTGCTAGAAGACCTCTAACGTATGCGGCGCGAGGCTCAGGTGGGGTGAAGCTACGCCACCGCCACTTCGGCTATCTAGCCGGTGATGCTCGAGGCTCATATGGCACAGTTGTCCTCAGCACATGCGGTTCATTAGACGGCGCGCGTAATAGCTGGCGTAGCTTCGGGATAGAGAATACCTAAAGCAGCTGGCGCGGTTACGTGGTACCGCGCTCATTTCACAATCAACTGAACCGGGAACGAATCGTCAAAGACCACATTGGGTGTTTGAGTTTTCCTTATTCATTCATGTTGCGATATCGACGACGGACTTTTTAAAACGCCCTACATCTACATTACTTCAAGTGGAGAGGAGGGCGGAGGTTGAGCCCATAACACCTCTCGCTGTGAAATATACAAAAATATGGTTTAACACAAAGTTGAATGCCTTCTCAGACAATTTAGCAGACGAGTTTCCTTGGCGCTAAATTTAACGAGAAATCTCGTACCTGTTAATAAAGACTACAGGATGGACATATAATCACTTCGGAATAAGGATCATACTTTACTGACAATCATATCAAAATTCCACCTTACATTTCGCGATCCTCAGCTTCATCCTAACGATCAAAGCACACGCTGAAGATATCCTTTTTAAGATATTATTTAATGATCTTATAAACCCGAATCAACGAACAATCGGAATCGCCTTTTCGCTTTGACCGCAAACGATATTGTATTGCTTTTTTTGAAAGCTTTTTTTCCCGGTAATTTTATAATCGTGCCAGTTTAGCAGTATGGTGTTTATAGTCGGTGGCATGTTAAGGATTGAGGAGATGACCGCCTCCAGCGGTAGCTTTCTGCCTTTCTTTATACTTCTTTATATGTGACGCCAAAGGCCGCGGACGTCAATGAGCGCTGTGCTGAAAGCGGAGCTTCAACTGACGTTTTAGCCTGTCACCGACTGTATTTTCTATTCGTATACGGTCACAAGTCTTCGTAACTAAGTCGTTTACACTCCCATGTGGATGTCTGAACCAACCTTAACATTCTTCCGAAATCCAACATAACCATGATATATCTTTTTTTTTCTTTTTTTTCAGAAGGCAACCCTTTTAATTTAGGTACAGTGGATGGACAAAACCTGTGGAACCATCTTTCTTACAACTGGCCATCTCCACGCTACGAAATATTGTACAATATCAATCCCATTGACCAAACGTCGGCTATTCGTTTCTTGAACTACAAACTGGTTTTGGGAGAAAATTCCGGCGCTGAAGAAAACGACCTGCGTCTTAAAACGCCAGGGAACTCTCGCCCCTATCGGGACCTGGACATCGCCATGGCGCAGTCTAAGGCCGCAAGGGTGCTCAGGAACTTCCACAACAAAGGAATCCTTTTCATGGACAGTAATTGGAGAACGAAAGCTGGAATCTGCTGTGACGACGATGCGAGGGGAAACTTCGTGCCGGGAGCTCCTCCGTACTTATTTGACCTGGAGAAAGATCCGTGTGAAATGTACAACATTGCACTCAAGGAGCCTGGAGTGAGCGCACGGCAGTAATCCTCTCTTTGACGATTCTCATCGTGGCCTAATTTTTATTTAAGAACAAAATAGCCTGGCTTTCACATTCCTTACGCGCAATGAAGGTGCGATAGCACTAATGTGGAGCTCCTCCTTACTGCACAGCTCCCGTTCCCACGCAGTGGAATGTAAGAAGGAAAGAGGGGAGTGCTAGCGCAAATAGTGAATACATGTTACTTCGCCGAATTCCAGTGGCCTTGGTGCCGACAGCTTTCGCGCAGTAGGAATGGCTGAACGCGCTCAGCCCCATTTCAATTGGTAATTGTGGCTGCCGCCAACAAATTATCGTGTAAACCAGTCAACACAACGCAGACAGCAGTCTCCGCGGTCTTTGAAAATCCGTGTCTTCTGTCCTGGATGTGGAGATTACCAACAGCGCGGAGATGATTTGAAGCCTAAAGGGGTCAAGAATAAACAATATCGGGTTAGAATATTCATTATTTTGCTGAGGCCTACTGGTCGTAGTCTGGCCCGAAAATAGTCGCACTAACCGCGGCCGATTCAGAAGATCATTTGTCGCGGTGAAATTGCTTGGATAAAAGGGACTATTTTTTTAGCCTTGCTTTCGCAAACCTTGATGACGTAATTGTGGTATCTAAAACACCCGCCTGACGACAAGCGAGCGCGGCTCATAGATTGGATACGAGAACTGCGTGAGTACTCGACTTCGGCTCGCAACAATAAATGCCTCGTCGGAGTCGGACACTCGCGTAGTGGCTCGTGTCCAACCACTGCAGTGATGGGGATAGCCGAACTCTAACAATGCTTGGGACTCAGCGCGCGTTTTTAACGCGATAGCGTTTAAGAGCTCCTGCCGCGGTAAATCCCAACGTTACTCGATCAACTCAGTTGGAAAACTCCCACGGAGAGCGCGATCCCCTCTCGTACCCCTACGCCGGGCTGACGCTGTTTGTTGGGCGAATCTTCTTGCTTGCTGTGGCGCGTCTTGCAACAGCAGCTCAAAGCACGGCCGCAGTGGAATAGAAATACGTTCCATACACCATTTGCGAATCTAGGGGTTATCACCGGAAACTGACGTGTGTTAGCGTGTGTTTTAAAAGGAATCGCGCTCTCCGTGGGAGTTAGCCAACTGAGTTGATAGAGTAACGTTGGAAAAGCCGGCGTCGGCGTCGGTGGGAGGGAAAATTTTGATTGGTCAATAGGGTCATGACGTCACAGCCACATGACCTGACGCCGGAATTTAAAAAAACCCGCCAGCTCACGGGGAAAATGACGTCATGCGTGAAATTAAAGCGATTAATACATGACATGTATTGTGTATTTAAGGTCGCCATATGCCTTAAAACATTTCATTTTATAGAGTAATTCCTTTGCCTTAAGGGGGATTCAACCGCTATTTATTTGTACCCTTTTCCTCATAGATGGCGCAGAAGTTTTCCGGAACAAACGAGTTGCACGTTCACAGCTGCGCATGCAGGTCGGGCGCTCGAGGTGGGCTCGGGCCACGGGCTGTTCGCCGCCGATCTCGAGCTAGATCATTTTCGCTCTGCGTCCGCCGCTGCAGGAAGAGGCCAACAGGCGGCGCGAGATACGAGCCAGTGCATACGTATATTACAGTGGCTTACAAAACGTAGAATAAGCTCTGATTTCTGAATGAATTCGAAGTTCCATCCACGTTCGAAATTATCGGAAGCACAAGGTGCGACGTTGCGGCCATTTGGACCACCACATTTAACATGCAAACGCTGTTTCGCAAAAATATATACATATATATATATATATATATATTTAGAACTTAATTTAATGCTAGAAAACAAAAAAAAGAAATAAAGTGGCAGTTTTGCAATTCCTGTGTCCTATATTGGACTGCTCTTTGTCTGAATACTGGTTTGCAAACCCGCACCCAGGATGTGTGGAGTAAAGCCCATCTATCCTGGGAAAAAAGACGCCAATCATTTTTGTGGAAATGCTCGAGACATTTGCCGCGCGACACTTCTGGGAAGAACTAGAGCCACTAAATGAGCTGCGTTTGGAGTATCGGCACTCTGTTTCCCAACATTGTTGTGGGTACCGACATTTTGGTGCTTGTGCAGAGTAGACGCAACTGCCAATCATCATGATTCAAAAGTGCGACTTCCTCAGCATTATATTCGGTGTTAGGAAGCTCATATAATATTGCTTTGCTCTGTCGCGAAGAATTTAAACATTTGTGGAAGACGGAAAAGCGTTCCCTGTGATTTCAGATATATCTTCAGATAACTAGCAACCATGATTTTAAGCCATAATTTGAACAATTGTCGTTACTCTGAAGCGTAGCTTATTTAGTGGCACTATATAGTATAAAAGAACATGGCGTCTGAAATCTAGCTCAGTGCTGCGCTGTTCCGCCATGATCTTCCCTAGTGGCACTAAATAACCTACGCTTCAGGGTAACGACAATTGTCCATATTGTTGCTTAAAATCATGGCTGCCA
>JABSTQ010007716.1:0-34465 GCA_013358835.2 Ixodes persulcatus
AAACATTGGCCTTAAAGGGTTAAAAAATAAAATAAAAACGAATGGAAAACGTCTGTGTCGCTAGAAGGGGTGCGAATCGTCGGCGGCCTCTATGTACACTGGGCAATCTGGCCCGGATGAACATATGGTTATGGGGGTTATGGTGCGTTTTAACTTCTAACTTCTAGCCACCATAAAACGGTCATGGAAGCAAGTCGCGAAGAAAGGTAAGGAATTTCTTTGTTTCTTTTGTGTTTGCTGCATTTGAAATCGGGATTTCGTAATATTAGATCTGCAGAGACGCTTGTAGATGGATCTTCAGCGAGCGATACGAGCCTGAATGTATCGATTTTCAGGAGAAAAATTTTGACGGCTGCAGTTCGAAAGTCTTTGTTACCCAGCATAGCCAGCGGCGAGCATATTGAGTTGTCATTTGGATACTTTTTGAGTTGCCTTCACCACTTGTGGGATCGCTCTATATTAATCGCCGCCCAATCGGTATGTGTTTCCCTGTCTACCAGGGAATTACGCAACACAACGAGAAGACAGCTAATCGGTTTACTGTACTTCCCAGTTTTCCGTCTTCGAGAGCTGGCACTCCGCACCCGCCGACCCTGGTTGTCGCCTTTCGTTAAGAGCTCGCAGTCGGCGTCCGTGTCCAGGCCTGCGGATCGTCCTTCCCACGCCAGCGCTGCGTAGGCTAGCTGTTCCGGGCTATCACAGCCCGAGTCTCGCTGCGGTACCAGTCCGGGATCGTCATGGCCTAGGCCGGTATGGCCAGGGCTAGCCGTTTCCGCCGTTCGTGATCCGAACCTCGCTGGTGAAACGACCCGGGATCGCCATGGGCCAGACCAACCAGAACGGCTGCATCGTTCCTGCCCGGCCCCAGCCTGGTGCAGTACGCTCTTCCTGTTTCCTCGCGCTCGCCCCGGCTAGAATAAAAGGTGGGTAATTGGAACCAAACACTGCATGCTAGAGAACAGTACGCACGTTGCAGTGACTGTAATGTGATATGCAAGCCTGGTGTAAGAAGGTGATAGGCAACAAAATGTGCGTGAGAGAAGGATCTTTATGTGTCGCATGATTTTTTCCTAAAGAAAAAACATGTGCATCCTGTTTTCTGCATGCCATCACATTTGTTACCAGACTCAGCATTAAATTTGGTTGCCGAAACAAACAAATGTGCTACGAAAATTCACTATTTGAGAACTCGCAGGTTTAAAAGGTTTTGGTTGTGATCGCGTGTGTGCTTGACGGCTATGCCCCCGTACAATTACGAGTGCCGCAACGGGCCAGTGGGTCTCTCGCTTCTTGAAGGCCTGATCGCCTGATTCTCGACGGCACAGCAAAGCAACAATCGGCCTGATTGTTTCTACCATATTTACCTGTGTGACTGTTTAAGTGACTCGTAAAACAACTTGTATAAATTTGTTATTTTGCCGAGTAGTCTGCAAAAACAAGTTCGTCGAACCGCTTTCCAAGCCTGCGCATCTTTTTTCGTTCACTTCAACAATTACTGTAGAATTCACTTACTTGATGCGTCGCACTGCAGTAATCCACTTCTGTCGCCTTGTCGTTTCCCAAGATCTCTAAGGGAATTGAAATAGTGACGCTTGAATTACCTTCGTGACTGTGGCAATCTTTCACGCAGCAGTAGTGACGTTTTTTTTGGGGGAACTCTAGGAGTAGGCGAGATGTCACAGGAGCCCGGTGAGGTAAGGCTCCCGAAGCAAGCGGCGTTAATTGAAAGCTCGTCGAGGGCGCTCTTCAAAAGTTACGTCACGATGACGCCTGATTGACGCCACGGTGACGTCAATATGCTAATCACCCACTCCGGCTTTTCGCGCTTCCACCGCCGTGTTTACAACTGGCGCTCTTACCACGCTCAAGCGCTGGGTACGTGTTTTTTACCGCTGCAAATCTAGCGCTAATATAGCTCGGCCGCTTGGCGCTCGGCCGGCTCGACTGCGTTGGTTCTCAACGGTCGTCGGCGCGCTGGGCGCCGGGCGCGCGTGAACGCCTGCGCGTTTGTTGTCAAGTGCTCCGAGTCCGATTTCTCCCATTCTGCGGAAGGTGGCTTGCTTGGATCGGCGTAGATAGAGCATAAACTTGAGCTTGAACACTCGCGTGTTCTTCAAAGGGGATGCCTTGGCGTTACTGTGCTGCGATATGGCGTTCTTTCTATTCCCGAAGGATTTCCAAAGCGAGAGGTAGGTTTGGTTTCGGTTCTATTTGCTCCAACTCTATCCGGGAAGGTAACTCGCGCGCTTTCTCTTTCAGCGGCGCAAGTGAGTAATACCCCGGTCAGACGGCGTTCTAAAGATCCTTTTCGCTAAGCTACTTTATAAAATCGCCGAACCAGTGCACGCCGTAGAGCACGTGCGCACTCCACACCGCCAGACACGGACAGCGGAACGCTGTCCATGTCCGGCGGTGCCAAAAACAGCCGTTTTTGGCACTGCTTAGTGCTCAAGACGATGAAGGCATGTTTGGTGCAGTCGCTGTTCCACACAGGCACTTGTCTGGAATATGTGGAAAAGCTGGAAAAGTACTTTATGATACGTATTCCAGCTCTTATCTACAAAGATGGTGTGTTGAAGAATCTCTGTGCTTCAATGGCAGAGAACTGTGTAGACCCTCTCTGTTCAGCAGGCTGTAAGAAAAGGTTTCTCCGAATGTTCTGCCACCAACGACTTCTTTGGCATTTACTCCTGCTGAACAGAGAGCTTCAGCAACCTGTGCTGAAGAGAACAGCAGCTGCCAGGAAAGCACGAACGTTGTGAGGTGCATGCATGATGCACATAATAAATAGAAAAGGTCTTGTTTTTTGCAGTTATTTAGAAGGTATCTTTGATCATATTTCGTGCTGAAAGGGTTTTGCAAATATATTTTTATCTCGTGTTTTGTGTTGTCCACTATATCTCCTGTATTTTGTTGTGTTTACATATGATGTGAATTACTGTGCTAGATTTCTTGTACAAATGTGTGAAAATAATAAATCATGAATGAAATGTACATGCGTTCATCCTTGTCTCCGTCTCATGGCAGAAGCAGCTCTTTGAAGTTGCCTTGCTGTGATAAGTAACCAATCTAAATCAATGCTCCAGTGCATGTTGGAGCGGGAAAATAAATGAGAAAAGAAGGAAGAGGAAAAGGAGGAGGGAAGCGGCGGCCGGGGGGGGGGGGGGGGGGGGAAGCGGAGAGAGCGCGCCGCCGGCGGAGCCGCGCGCGCCGTGGACAACTTGCGCCATCTATGGGTACGTGTATCGGCTGAAGATAGCGTACGGACTCCCTTACCCCCTCCATCTATTACTTTCGTTCCCTCCTCGTTCGTCTTTTCTTTCTCCTCGCGCCTTCGCTCGTTGATCTGGGGAGCGCGTTACAATAGCCTCGGCTGCGCGGGCCGTCATGGAGACTGAAGCCGGGATTTACTTTTCTTTCAAAAAGGCTCACGCCGATCCGTGCAACATTCCGTGGTTTCTTAATGCGCCACCCGCAATCCTTGCCGTCTTGGCCTTCAGTGTTGCGGATGGCGCAACTTGTCGTGCCAAACTGCATTGCCGGTTAATGTTTGGGTAACTTTTAATGCGGGGAAGGGGTGGAGTGGAGTGGTTCATATTATCGAGATTCTGCTGTGCCCCCCCCCCCCCCCCCTTGCACACACACACACCAGTGTCGTTGCCCAAGGCGCCTCTGACTGTATGTTGCAAAACTTAATGTGTTTTGATCTTTGATCTGTATAGAAGCAGAAATTAATTTACTGACAGGGGTGACAGTGCTGGTGGGCCCGAATCGAATTATGTACTTGCAGGGTGACTTCATTTCATGACTTCTTTATGCAGCATAGCACAAGACAGTCATTGCTTACTTGACATGCGAGTAGTTGCAACGGCACGAGTTGGTAAGGTTGGCATTGTTGCACGTGAATAAATACTATCTTAAGGCGTGATTTCAAAAATTAGTCTTTATTTATTAGTGCAAAGGAACCTGGCTGTGGCAAATCATAAGCAACAATACCACTTAATGGTAGTGACCACAGCCCTTGTGTCACCTCACTAAATGTACCGCAAGGAATAGCTGACATTACCTCACAAGTTTGCGTCATCACAAATCATAAATCAAGTTAAAGCGATTGGCTGATGGTCTGAAAATCCTAAAACAAGTGAGAGCGATTTGCTGGTGGAGTGAAATTACAAAACAATTTGTGGGCATGCATTGATGAAATCTCGCCCTATTGGCAACTGTAGCATACATTTTGTTTGGGCATATGCATGCTTCCTGCTATTAGTACAAAAAAAGAATGGGGTTGAATGTTTTGACTAGCATAGCTCCTTAGCATAGGGCTAGATTGACGTTGTGAAAGAATATTGTGCTTTATTTGTACTGGATTGCACGTCATTTAGGATATGTTCTGTGGCTATCTTTTGCTTGATTAAGCTACAAGATGTCCTAAGCGTATAAGCAAATCTAGATCTTGATGTTACTCGTCTCTCTAACCTCTGCTAATCTGCTCTCCTAGGTGCTGCTGTGGCTGCTCCACCTGGTGAGGCCGTGGCCTCCTCTTGGCCACCCTCTTTGCTCTCCGGGATGGTGAGTTACGTACCTGGGCCTACAAGGCATTTTTTCTATTTTTTTCACTTCATTGACTTATTCAGGAGAACACACTAACGGCACAAAAAGCAAGGACTGAAACAGGCAGGCACACAAAGAGACAAACACAGGTACTGACTTAAACGTGCACTAAAGACGTTTCTGAGATCGGCTGTTCTTGGTGATAACTCGTTCGACGGGCTCCAAGCATTCTAAATATCCCAAAATTATGCTCGTTCAATTACTATTTTCCTACTAAAAATAAAAAAAATGAAAAAAAAGAAGATTGTTCACGTCTGGCCATTAGACTAGAAGGTGAACTATCATCGAAGAGTGTACATGCGGATGAGAATGACATCAGTGCTTTCTGATAGCCGTGTCCCACAAATTAGTTTTGCAGTGCAAAGAATACCCTCCAGGGAAGCTAGCCCGCTTCGCTAGTAAAGACTAGCAAAAAGACAGAGGTGAGACATATTGATGCCTATTTCTGAACACAGAAAGGGAAAGTAGTGAGCTATGGTGATGGCACACTCATTCGTGTTTTCTTTTTCATGTCTTCGAGTGGAGCCAAAGGTGTTTTTTCACATCCCTCGGCCGCCCGAGACTGCACATATTTGTACAAAACCTGGGAGTTCACAGCAGTATACTTCTTTCATACTTCGCAATGTTGAATTTAAAAATAGTCAAATGGTTAATTCAATAAAGGGTACCTAAAGTATCATATATGTGAAAAGCTTTCATGACACAATTTTTTTTTATATCATATTAGTATTTCATGTGTACAGCAATGATGGACCTCCTTTCTTAATGCATATTCCAAAGCTGAAATTCCTTCTCTTAAAGAGGCGCTCGGGAGCTTTAAGATGGCCTACTTATGGCCATAACACCTTCTATGTTCTATAAAGCATTCAAAAAATTTAAAGTTACAATCATGTGCGGCTGATATTCACTAATAACAATGTGATAAAGATAGTGATCTCAGACGTGCAAATGGCATCATTGAACCCGGCCGAATGTAGGCGAACAGCGAACGGGGCTTCATCAATCACCAGCGATGGCTTCACGTCCGAACAAGCAGCCGACCAGTCCTCTGCTCGTCGGCATGGGAAGCCCTCGCTTGCAATTTGACTGATGAGTGTCCTTTGCCGTTCCACCCTATTCGCCTTTGATTCGGTTCAACCACATTCGCTATCTTTGATTACATTTAAAGTGAAATAAGCCGCACATGATTGTACATTTTGGGCTTTTTGGGATGCTTAGTGCACATAGGTTGAGTTAGGAAAATAAATAGGCCATCCTGGAATACTAGGAGTGCCCCTTTTAATTTTTTTTGTTATTTATATATATGTACAATTCAGCATTTCAGTGAAACAAGCAACGACATGATTGCAGACGAAAGCGGAAAGCCCATTTGTGTTGCCTATATTTCTCCACTTTTTGTGCATTTGCTTGACTATGTTACTCACTGCAGATTCATCTTGGCCCTGGTACCAAAATGCAAGAGGCAGCAATTACACACACCCTGGAAAAGGCTGCCGCCCCTTGCCGCTTTCTCAGAATGGTCAGCCGATCACTATGGGAGCCTGCGGAGTTATTCGACAGGTGTGTCAGGGCAAGCCTGCAGGCGTTTCCTCTAGGAGGGTGTGGTGAGAAAGAAGCTACTAGCATACGAAAAAATCGACGCTCTGACAGGTGGGTATTTCTGATCAACCTGAAGGGCACAGAATCTGTGGTGGCTGTGCTGTGCTTAGCGCTGCTGATAATGCGTGTATAGTGTGATTGTCGACATTTAGCACACTAAAAAAACTGT
Organism: Ixodes persulcatus; assembly: GCA_013358835.2. NCBI lineage: Eukaryota > Metazoa > Arthropoda > Arachnida > Ixodida > Ixodidae > Ixodes > Ixodes persulcatus. Next base: position 6,380 of record JABSTQ010007716.1, read on the forward strand.
CACTCAAGCATTCACACACCCAAGGAACACAGCTCTCACACAGCGCTCACTAACAACTTTTTAATAGCGTGTTTAAATTCGGCTTCTACTTCATTTGAGACGATTTTCAAATTGAAAAGACGAAATTAAGAGTAAACAATTCCCTCCTAATGCTTAGGCTAATTTGCTCCTAAATAATTAATCTCTTTTTGTGATAATGTTATCGACGACATACTAACGCATCTGTCCTCTATTCGTATGATGTCTTGGCTTCGATGATTTCCCTGATAATTGGTTTACACTTTTGCCCAACACGGTGCTGTTGCTAAAATGTGCGACACACCCACAATCTCGACAGTGTACCCTAAGTGGCCAGACTTGGCGTTTACGATGTTGTTGTGTTCTCGAAGGCGGTCATTTAGACATCGCCAGTTTGTCCAGCGTATTGTCTTCCGCAAGAAAGTGGAATGATACAACCCCCTTTTCTGTATTGCTGTATTTTGGGCATGCTTAGGCATGCCCAAAATACAGCATACACACCTTTGGTGCTATTGAATTTCAGAATGCCTCAGGCATGCCCCAAAATACGTTTTTGGAATTGCCTATTATCTATCTTGAATCCTCCTTTGCTGCCTGGGATGGACACACTTACTTACAAAAAAGAGAGAGAGTGTGCATAGGTTTGTGCGTTGCACCTGTACTCAGCGACCTATATCTTGCACACACTCGACTAGGTTTCTACAACAGAGGTTAGATGCCAAAAAAGTAGTGCGAGTGCTTAGATACGTGGACGATTTTTTATCTTTTTAGCCACCGATAAAAGCAATTGTTCAAGCTTGGGGCAACGTCCTCTCGTCATTTAAAGATTGCATAAGTCCTCTAGAAATCACCCACGACTTGCCGTTCGAAGGATCCTTAAGATTCTTGGATCACCGACTGGTGGAGCTACCCCATCACGCCTGCTGGTTCTATGAACCCAGGGTGAACCCAGGGGTAAAAAACCACCCCTTCCTTTCAACTTTGCGCAGGCAAAACTCGTCAAAAGATGCCTAGTGCGGTCATGCCTTAAGGGGCCCTGCAATCATATTTCAGCGTCTACTTTTTTTGCGGTTTCCACGTCCCTTGAAGTTCGGGCAAGTCAGCGGGCACGGAGAGTAACTAAATATCAGTGCGTCATATTTTAACCGGACGACGCGGAACCTCCTCCACCGACGAGGGCGACCCGCGGTACCGAAAGCGCGCAAAATGTGACGTCTTTGGTCCTGGGCTTACTACTACTCGTCAGAGCCTGTAATGCTTCTTTTTAGTCGAACTGCAAATATAAGTTGCGCAAGCCGTTTCAATTATTTTAAAAGTAGTTTTTGTTCAGTATTTTAGATCAGAAAATAAACAAATGCATTTTATAACGTACGGAAACGAGAAATGACCCGTCGACATACCCGCCACCGAGCGGTGGAAAAGGCAGCGCACACAAGAAAGGAGTAGTGGATCACGCGCCGACACGGAAAGGTCCCGGATGTGCGGCGGCGCTGCGGTCATATGACAAGATGATCCGACCAGCTCCGAGCGTTCCCAAGCCTTCGGCGAGAAAACTTTGTCTTGGGTTTGGCCGTTTCGCGGTATGGCAGCGCGAAGTGACTCCATTCTGACTAATCTTTACCCCGTGTTAGCTGTCGATTGTGGCCAATGAAGTGTCATGCCGAATTAGTGTTTTAATCGCGCAGCAAATGCAATGAGAGCCGCCCCGCTGCCCGCTGCATACGCCTATCCAAAACATGGTTTAGTGGCGCCCTCTCGCGCCGTCGACACGGAGTGCGGCAGCCGTGAGCGCTCGCGATGAGCCCACTACCCCTCCTCTAGTTCACGGCCACTCAAGCAACCAAGGACGTCATGAGGAGGTTATTTTTTGCTTGTTTTTGTAAACTTAATTTGCCTATAACTTTTAAAATAAAGCGAATTTAGTGAAAAGAAAAGTTTTACTAAGTTACTACTTTCAGTGCGCTCAGGTTTGGTGCAAATTAAAAACCAGTAAAAAGTCGTTGCAGGGCCCCTTTAAGAGCTCAATCACAAAATCGTGCTCACGTTCCGTACAAAATAGTTTCGACGGGAAATTGCAAACTGAAGTCCGCAGGTATCCTGTTTTCTTATTGGTGTCAGTGGTCGAAACTATCTCTAAAGAATGAAGCAAGGGAGCTGCGCCAGCAAACACACAGCGACAGGACAGAAGACCACCCTCGTCCCTTACATCCACAATTTTTCCCACTGTCTTAAGAAAACAGCGAACAGATTCAATGTTTTCAGCACCCAAAAAACTGTTCAGCCTGTGCAAAAACGTCAGCACACCCTCAAATCCTGCAATCTGCTGCTCCAAGAAGCGTAGAACCAACTTTGTGCCTTGCGTTGAGAGGGTTGTCTATTCATTCCCCCTTTCCTGCGGAGACAATACGTTGGACAAACTGGGCGATAGCTAAATGATCGCCTTCGAGAACACAACACCATCGTAAACGCCAACTCTGGCCACTTAGGGGTACACTGTCGGGATTGTAAGTGTGTCTCACATTTTAACAAACGCTCCGTGTTGGGCAAAGTGTAAACCAATTATCAAGGGAATTCATCGAAGCCGAGAACATCATGCTACTATAGGACAAATGTGTTAGTACGCCGTCGATAACATTATCACAAAAAGAGATTATTATTTAGGAGCAATTAACTGTTGGGCTAGTTGGCTACACATAGTAAAAATTCAAAAGCGCAACACCAAGGAAAGGGAGTGGACAGAACAGAGCGCTTACTTATGTCTCTTCTTCGGGATGCATTAAACTTCCAGTTGGAGTAAGCGCTCTGTTCTGTCCCCTCTCCTTTTCCTTGGTGGTTTGCGCTTTTGTATTTAGGAGCAAATTAGCCTAAGCCATACCTCCCAAGTTTAACGATTTTATCGTAAAGTGTCCGCTTTGCAGCGCTTTGTTACGGTTATTGTATTAACAATATTTGTACGATTTTCCATACCCATGTAAAAAAAAAGTTTTTGTTTAGGGTGCATCTCCCCTTTTTCAAGTTGGGGTTGGCAACACTGGTATATCGACTTGTATGCCAGGGGGCGCAAGCTACCGCTCCAGTGTTGTAAGGGGTGGTATAGCCGCTAACGTCCATCCATCCATCTTAATCTAAAACTGTTTAGGAAATCTCCTTTGTTGTGGCGAACGTTGTGCGTTGTGTTACTAGAACTTTTACTCATGATCTCTTGAAACCATCTTTGCTACACGATGTCGGGAAACAAATACTTTCAAGTGTTTATTCCCACTATTCACCGACTTTCATTTGAGGAGACGTCGCGCAACGGCGAAGGTACGCATTTTGTAGTCTGTGTCGCTGCGATGTCAATATTTCGCACGCTGGTCGCCGGTACATTCTGTGGCATCCGAATACAAAGCACAAGGACTCTACACAATTTAGTTGAAACCAACGAGAAGCTTGGAGGGAACTTTAGTCGATCAACGAATTACGACACTACCCGACCAGATGCCTTTCTACGGCATTTTGATCGAACACAACGTGCCGTTCACGGCGGTTGTGCTGGAGATGGTAAGAGCAAGAACTTTGCTCTTTAACGTCTCCGTTAAACCAGGCACAGGCGAAAGAGTTTTTAGCAGAGTGAAGAAGGCACACGCAGTTCCGCTCTTCATGTCGAAAACGACTCTTGAACACTTGTTAGTTGTGAGATGCAGCCAGCCCGGAAAGTGCCATGAACACTGTTGGAAAATAACTTCCTAAGAAAAGCAAAAGCTGCAACTTCCTCAGTGCTTGCCCAACCTGGTAGTCCGGACCACAGCGTCAGTTCGAATAAACCAAAAGTTTGAATTAAGCGTGTTCGAATTAACGAGATTCGACTGTACCTTCTAAAAATACTACATTTCGTGCAATGTATGATGTGTTTTGTGCCCTAGTTGAAACATTTTTCTTACCTAAATTAAGTTTTTGAAGAATAAAACAGTTTTCGTATTTCTTCACACAATTGTAGTGTTTTTTGGCATCCCTATAATATTTCCAGCATTGTAGGGTTGGCAGGTCTGCTAAGCATTAGAAGATAATTTTTTTACTCTTATATTTCATCTTTTCTACTTGCAATTGCCTCAATTGAAGTAGAGTAGAAGCCGAAGTTAAACACGCACTCCAAGTTGTTAGTGAGCGCTGTGTGAGAGTTTTGTTCCATGAGTGTGTGAATGCTTGAGTGACTGTTTTTTTTAGTGCACTAAACGTCGACAAACTATGAACCACCTACTCGCCCAATCTGAAGTTTTAACAGCTTTAAGTATAGTGTGAGTTATTAATTTACTACGATTTGAGATATATTTTATGAACCTGTTTTTATTTTTCCTTGTGAGCACACTGTAGAGTCGAGGCATTGTGAGGTCAGACACGTGATGCGGGCAGACCAGAAGAAATGCCGCGCGGGGTGCAGCGCTTTGTTTGCACATTGGGAGCGAGGCCATGATGTTCAATATACCGTCAAACCCAATATATCAACCCAGTTAATTCAAACTATTTTTAAATGGACTGGTAGCTGCATTAAAAATGCATAGCGAAAAATGCAATTACATCGAACGAAAATTGCCGCGTCTCCCCATAGATCCATCTGCTAAGAGCGGTGTATAGCTCTGCAAGCTGGCTTTCTCGCAGCGTGGGTATAATCCTTGGGGGAAAGCCACCTTGCAGAGAAGGCTGGTTTTTTTTTTTTCTTTTGGGCGGCCGCGTCAACCACCCATAAGAAAAAAATAGAAAAATCTTTTTTTGCGGGGGGAGAGGGTGAGCCAGTAAACGAAGGCGGCCACTAAATAGCTGCGGTGAGCGTCCCTCATGACGTACAGATGTCCCTTCGAGAGTAAACTACTTGTCGAAATTGGCGTGCTTGTTCGTTGTCAAATTCATTAAAACTTTTATAGATAATGGCCCATTATACCGAAGTGGTAGACGGTTTTTCGAGAGTTCGATATAGTCGGGTTTGACTTATTATGTTGCCCACAGGTAGGTGAAAACATATTGAACGCCGGAGGGCGGGCCGAGTGATAAATTGACTGATTATCAGGCTGGACATGACAGAACTTTTTTGTTTACTGTTGTAGTATTGATTTTATTATTTTAAGGTTTTTTTATGATAACTGCTCGTGTATTTTTTCATGCAGTGTAGGTTTCATCATGCAATACCAACTGCCCAAGCCTCGATCTTAGCCATCCTGAGTGTGCTGGCGAAAACGGCATGGACAAAAAGAGCCATGGACAGCCCTGTGTGCAAGGGAATGTGCGCGAGTGGTGCGTGTTGGAAAAATAAAATAGTAAGTTTCATTTTTTTTGTCTCTGTAGTTTGTTTCATGGCAGACTAAACACCTAAACCTATGAAAAATTGGCGTTCTTTTTGCACAATTTGCTAGCTGTTGTCATCAGCAGTCTTTTCTCGCATCTAATTATACCGTGCTGCATGACCAGTCACCCCAGAAGACACTAGATCGGCCGTCACATCAGAACACCTTGAGAGGGTCACGTCAAGACACTAGAACACGCCAAGACACCAGAACACGCCAAGACTCTAGAATACGCCGACCTAGAACACACCAAGACACTAGAACACGCCAAGACACTAGAACAACACCAAGACACCAGAACACGTTAAAACCCGTGTCTGAATTTCCGCTCTGGTGTAAACGTCACAAACGCACCAGACCCGGGCTTGTGGATTTTTCAATAGGGTGGCGCCCTCTCGAGCCGTCGACACGGAGTGCGGCAGCCGTGGACGCTCGATGAGCCCACTACCCATCCTCTAGTTCGCGGCCACTCAAGCCAGGACCTACGACGTCATGAAGGAGGTTATTATTTGCTAGTTTTTGTAATTCTAATTTGCCCATAACTTTTAAACTAAAGCGAAATTTGAGAAAAGAAAAGTTTCATTAAGTTACTACATTCAGTGCGCACAGGTTCGGTGCAAATTAAAAACCAGTAAAAAAGTCATTGCAGGGCCCCTTTAAAGGTATTGAATACATATTGTCTATAGGAGAAAGAAGAGACTTTGACATTTTTACAGAGAGCCTATCAGGTCTCCAAGTCCTGCCTGACCTTATTAATTCTGGTTATATCATAACCATTTAAAAAAAAATCAAAACGCTCTTCTCAAACAAAAATGTAATATAACCTTATATTTTGTACTTGGACACTCATGAATAATAGGCAATAAATTAGCAGATCAATTTACATCTTTGGTGCGACATCATGGTATCTTTTCACCATTTAAGCAGTAAATGAAATATATAAAAGTAATTATTGTCTAAAGCAAGAAAAGTTCGGGAGAGTACATGGAGATATAATAATAATAATTCTTTATTTTCTGTGCCCACAAAAAACTTTTCAGTCTCCAGTGAGGTGCACTGAAATCCAAATAGCACAAAAAAATAATATACTAGATGCAAATACCACGAAAAGTCTCATTAAGATATCTAGGCGAAGGACATTCATTCACGAGCAAGCAAGGTAAATTCCCGAAGGCAGATGAAAATATCCAGGTCATATTCTTTTATTAAGGTCAATCGAATCCGTGACAAAAGGGGTTAGAGGAGACATGGGAGATGTATAAAACGTTAATACATTCCGGCTGGCCCTTGATGGAGCATGGAAGTCGATGGACCGTAGCAAATTATTGTCTTGACTTGACCATTAACAACTTTATGAAGTAACGTGAGACGCTATCGACCGCACTATGGAAGCTCTGGCGCCAGGAATATCTCTGCACTTTAAGGCCATTTCATCACAGCAGACCGGCAGCCTCGAGTAATTTACGGGTGAATGACTTGGTGCTACTGCACGACGACTTCCATCCGCGACAAACCTGGAAAACTGGCCGCGTCGTTCAAGTGTTCCCGGGACAAGACGGCCACGTCCGATCCTGTGTGGTCCGTTTGTCAGGCGGAACAACAATTAGACGTCCTATTCAACTGTTACATACACTGGAAGCTCATAACGAATGAGCAGAGCTCATTCGGCGGGGAGGATCTCGTATTGTCGCTGGAGTCCCGGGTTTCGGCACCAAAAATAGTCGATAATTTATAATACTCCGGTTTACAAATTGATTTATACAACGCATTTACGGTTTATACATGGGAAGGGCTTTTGAAGGTTGATGTTGCATCGACCAACGGTTCCAGCGAGGCTCTGCTCGCGCCGGTAGCCTCTTTTCATCATCTTCTTAGCACATGCTCCTTGGTCACATTTTTTGTGAGCTGTGTAGCCGGGCGCGTATCCACATTTAGCAAGAAATGTCCTCAATATTTATTGCCTCATGCGACGCAACCCCCTTCATCCTTGTTTTCTGTTAACTCTGCTCACCTTCGCCGCTTGCCTCTAATTTGTGAGCTACATCTCTAATCTCAATTCCCTGGTTCCCAAAGGGCATGCCATGGCTTGTGCCAGGCACGGATATGTCAGCTCCGCGACCGTCACTGTTGCGGCAAGGATGCCACGGCACCTGGGCGCTTGATGTGTTTTTTAAATATTTTGAGCATGGCTGAAAGCAGGTGGATCGGTGTCTGGTATGCCCTTTGCTTATTTGCGGATTATTCCGAAAACAGGGGGTAGGCGCTTCTGCGATTTGGGCGCATGCTCGGTATTTTACAATAGTCGAAATTGAAGTCTGCAGGAATCTTGAAACATAACAAACAGAATGTGCATGCCAAAAGGCATATCAAATGCAACACCCACCATCTATCTATTTTCGGTTCTTGTCCGCAAGAAGCTGTCGTATATGCAGCCCTCCACGCTTAAGCCGCTCCTCCCTAGTGTCCCGGTTGCGTCTCGTCCTGATGAATCGTAGGTGGAGACCTAAGGTGCGGTCAACATCAGATTAGACCTTTTGAGACAGAACCACATACTTGCTGAGAGGAAGTACACCCAAACCAATCTCAATCATATCATTTATAGTGCATTTTAAATTGAGAGGCCTGATTTAAAATGAGACGTAAATACTGACGCACCCTTTTTGCAAACCTAAAACTTTGAAGGCCTTGTCCCCCTCGCTAGGGGGACAAGGCACATGAATCCCGGCATGTGGATGAATATTTTACCTTAACATCACGACACAATGCCCATCATCAAATATTCGACCACCACACTTTTATAATTATTTTTTTTTTAAACCGTGTTATCGACCACCCCTACAAAAGCCTGAACCAAGCATACTCGTACCATGGCTTGTTTGCTTCGTCTGCCCCCGAGTTAACTCGGGCTCACAATGTTTTCTTTTTTTTGTTTTTCTTCAAAAGGAATTCACGTTTTTTTTTTTTTTGTTTCGGTTTCACTTGTCGAGGTAGGTGGATACTTTTGTAAAGCTTCCTCCCTATGCGCTTCACAGACAACATATTTGCAATGGCCAACCCCCGGGCTTTGATTTTGCGATCCTTGACGACTGCTGAAACTCATATTGGCGGACCATAGGTCCTTGAAAATACTGGCTCTTGGTGGCCGAGAACAAACTCGTGTTCCTGATTGGCAGCCAATTGCTGCCAACAATTGTTGCACATATCCGAAATATCCCAGGCTTAGTCTAATAGAGATGCTTTGGCCGGACAGAGACACAAAAGCCTGACACAAGACCACTATAAAGACAGAAAATAGAGTGTCTGATAGGAGTTAAACACAGAACTCAGATAGGCATCAATCACTCACCTTGAAAACACTTGCCATGAGCGGCAAAGAGCAAACTTCTGGACTTAATTGGCTGCAGCTTGCCACCAAGACCTGCATGTAAAAGAAAAAAACTCGGTCTTAGTCAAACTTGGGTGTTTTTGAAGAAGAGAGACAAAAAAATACTAATGCAAGATCACTACACATAGGAAATGGCATCCAAGAGGAATGGTACACATAACTCATATAAACGGGCCATAGCTCACCTTGAAAATACTTGCTCTTGGTGGCCGAGAACAAACTCGTGTTCCTGATTGACAGCCATTTGCTGCGAAGAATACCTGCACATATCCTAAAGAATCCAGTCTTAGTCTAAGACAGATGCTTTGGCCGGGCAGAGACACAAAAGTCTGATACAAACCACAAAGAGCAGGAAATAGTGTCTGCGAGAGATGAAAACAGACCGAGGTGGAGAGGCTCGTTCTATTTCACCTTAGTCAAGTAGTGCAGCACATTTTGCTAAAACAATTCATATTTGCTAAAAAAGTATAATATATATTTTGCCTCATTTAGCAGAGTTTACTGCCAAGGGTACCTGCACACCAGAACAAGTCAGACTAAGTCACAATTTTTTGTTCTTTTGATGAGCGAAAACAGAATTCCTAAACGGGTGATGAAACAAATATGAGCCCAGTAAGACAGGCTAGCTTGCCTTGATGCAAGCACAGTGCCTCGGCCGACAAATGAGGTTATATTCTTGGTCACTTGTCATATTTGGTGGGAATAGTAAAGTAAATGAAAAAAAAAGAAACTTTCTCTTGCAGCCAGCAGCTGCAAACGAAATTCATGTAACTCGATAAACAACCTGAAAAAAACATATTGTGGTGGCCGAGTGGTTTAAGGTGTCAAATCGCTAACTTACATACTGTGTTGTTCTAGTTTAAGTCCTCTTGGTGTATGTTTTTACACTTATTCATTATATTTAATTTTTTTCGATTTTTGAGGCACTTGCACATAATTTATCCGCTAATTCACCTTTAGAAGCGTTTTAATTATACTCCGCGTTATCCTAGTGCTCGTAATATATTGTCAGTAAGAGCGGTTTTTAATTTATTTTTCTTGCTCTTGCTGCTGCTTGCATCCTCACCCTTAAAATGCTTACAACTCGACACAAAAGTAATAAAAAATTGTTTAAAATGCGATGAAGATCAGCATTTCTAAGTAGTACCCCTGCTTCGTGCCCCGACCATGCCACCATACCTGGCCTTACGGTGTGGTGCGAATAATGCAGCACCTATGCTTCGTGATGAGGCCAGAGAGCGAGGGCCATTTACAACTCCCTGTAACTCCGAATTAAAGCGCAGCTCTTGAGGAGGAGGGGAAGGCACGGGGGGGGGGGGGGTCACGTTACCTGGGGGTCACGTGACGAGGACGTCATCATTGACGTCACGGATGACGTCATCAGTGACGATACGGATGCCGGTGACGTCATCAGTGACGTCACTGATGACGTCATCAGTGATGATGACGATGCGGATGCTGATGACGTCATCCGTGACGATGACGATGCGGATGCCGATGACGTCATCAGTGACGTCAATGATGACGTCATCAGTGATGATGACGATGACGATGACGATGCGGATGCTGATGACGTCATCAGTGTCGATGACGATGCGGATGCCGATGACGTCATCAGTGACGTCACGCGTCCCGTAATGCACCGCGCGGTTACGCCGACGGCGACGGCGACGGCGACGCCGCTCAAGCCGAAAACGGGCGCCTAGGAGCTGCGCTCTAAAAGATGAGTTAGTATTCTCAGCACAATTTAAAGAGATAAAAAAGTTTTTTTTTATACAACTGTGCATCTAAATAGTGCAAAAAAAAAAAGAAAATGTCATAATGATGATGGCAAGTCGTAGCAATTCGGTTGCTACGTGTGAATGTGGGCGGCTCGTGTTGCTGGTGTTGCGACGTCAAGTTGCTGGGTGAAATTGACCCCGTTTGAAGCGGGCCTTGTTGGCCCACTTCAGACGGGGCAGTTTTACGCAGCAACAAGGCCCACTTCAGACGGGGCAATTTCACCCAGCAACTTGACGTCGCAACACCAGCAACACGGGCCGCCCGCGTTCACACGCAGAAACCGAATTGCTACGACTTGCCATCATCATCATGAAATTTTATTTTTCTTGCACTATTTAGATGCACAGTTATATCCCCAAAAAACCTGTTTTTTGGGGATATACAGAGCGGCAGCGGGTCCTGTCACGTCGCTATGTCTGGAAGAATCGTTTATATCTGGTTCATAATCTGGGCCTAGTTGTGGCAAAAGTTCAATCACCACAAAAAAAACTTGCTCAAGAAACTCGAATGAGACCTTATCACGGCGGAAAACCGGCATCAAGAGAAATCTCCCCTCGTTAATTCATTTTTGTCTTCCTCTAGTTGCCATTACTCAGACAAAAAAAAAAGCACAGTTTCATTGCGTTCCTGTACGGCTCTTTTTTCATTGATTCCGAGCGACGCGACGTGACTCGCTGTCGCTCGGTTCGTCGAAATTAAACGCTACACACGCCGCAATGAGCATCAGCGACGGGCGACGTTTTATGGAACTCTTACCGCTGATGTCCGACTAAAGCGAATTGCGCAGACGCTCACCCGAGACGAATTGCTTTGAACACATCGATACTCGTTGACGTCTTTGCGGTTAATGCGCACACGCCATTCGCATTGCATCCTCACGTTGAGCAGCAGTGCTTTCCTACACTCGTGTGTTCGAAATCTCGAAATCTTTAAATAACAGAATTTCGCAAGCATGCTCTCCTCTTTTTTCGTCTTCAACTGCGAGTTGGTGCGGCAGCCGACCATCACGCAAGAAACCACAGTGGCGCTGTAAATTCCGATATCGAAGAAATCGGAAAACGTTTTGCGGTGTAGTGCGGCTGGTACTGGTGCGGCCGTCTGCTGTCAAGGGTACAAAGACTACAATGTACCCAGAACGCACCGCACTAAACCCGCACACTAGCCGCATTTGAATACTCTCTTTTATGGCTGTTCCTAGGAGGTCGCAGTTAAAAAATGGCAGATAGCATAAAATTAAACAAGCAATAGGGAAGAAACAGAAGTTTCGCCAAATAGCCAAGCATGCAAAAATATAACGTAATTGATTTACTTATCATATTCTAAACTCTTGCTTGGCGTAGCTTCTACGTGTACTACAGTGCCAGTTTTGTGCACTTGTTTTTATTTAAACTTTCAGATTTCTTCTGGAAATCTGCTCAAGACAGATTTGAAACTCAGGTTAGGATGATGTAACTCAACCAGAATGGTAGCAGTGTAATGGTCACTCGAATGTTGCATAACACACAAACGCAAGTTGTTGATGTCAGCACAAGCACCAGATAGAGAGACACAGTATGCTCTTGCGGACGTTTCAGGTGGTAACAGTAAATTCCTTTGCAGAGTTATTGAAGTAGACATATCGTGTCATGATTCTGCGAACGCACTGCGTTGCTTTCCTAAAAGTAGAAATGGACTCCACACCTGTTGCGTGGATATCGCGCTTCTCCGCGGAGTCACTTTTTTTTCATCTGAATTTAGCGTAATCGAAACTTTCTTTGTTTTTTAACTTCTATTGGACGGACATGCGGCTGGCAGTAATACTCAGTGCAGAGATAGTCCCATGCTTCAAGTTTCGTCTCTTTCGAGGATTTGTTAGTAACTTTGTTTTCTATAACTTTCCAATATTTTTCTGCTAATGCTCTGAGGGGATGGCGCTCACTCTTGTGTTGATGACCCTTCCATACTTGGTAGCTTCCTTGGACATCGCTACAAAATACACTGTCGTTGCTTTGAAAAAAAGAGAAGGGTAAAATATAATCGCTAGATGTCAACAGCAAGACAGTGAGACAGATACGAACCTCTGCTTCTTGGCACGCGAAGCAGAAAGTACGGGAAGCTGAGCGAATCGCGAAAAACAGAAATCCCGGTCGCCGCTGATTCCAGTGTGGATAACGCTTGTGAACGTGTATCCTGAAATCGACTAAAACGCATAAAATATTCGCGCTGCAAAGCAAAACTCTTGCAGACTCGCAATCAAATGTTAGTAAAATGTGCCCCTTTAAATAAAATGAAACAATATGTCCATACTTCACGACACAATAATGTTATTAACTTAACATTTTACTACAACCTCGTAACCACACGCCTTTCACGTCTCCTCGAGTTGCCTTCAGAGGTGGAGGGTTTATCGAGGAGCTCCTTATCCCTGGAAGTGCAGAGGCGCGTCTCCGAAGCCCGATGGCACCTCGAGTGGAAGTGCGCTTAGTTGCTTCATTCCATTGAGTCGAGGTAAAATGCAGAGTTCAGGCCCGTTTATGAGCACACCACTAGACGAGTGTAAAGCAAACTGAGGTTTTCAGCCGCCCCATGTCTAACACAAAGAAGATTGAACGGCCTGCATGATAAGGCGGTGGTGACAATGCAATTTATGAAAGGTTGCAAGTGAGCTACACAAGAATAACAAAAAAATTATAAAGAAAGGAAACAAGGGGGGCAAGGGACAAACCGAATTCTTCAAGCAAAACTAGATGACTGGTGCGCGACCGACCAAATCCGCCTGGTCCTGGTATCGAACCAGGGACCTCTCTTTTACCAGTTGTGTGCTCTGCCAAAGAGCCAACGAGGAGTGAGACGTCAAAAAAAAATAAAAACAAATGGGCTTTAACAGTTGCTACAAGTCTAACACCAACAAGGACGAACGGCCTGAATTTTAAAATTACAACCATAATGCTATTAATGTAGAGGTTCAAGCGAGATGCAAAAGAATGACGAAAAAAGTCCTGGAGAAGGGAAACAACGGGAGACAAAGGAAAAGCGAAAATCCCCAAACACAACCAGGTGACTAGTGCGCAACCGCAAAAATCAGAGTTTTCCTGATATCGAACAACATACGTCTTTATTTCCAGCGGAGCACTCTATAAACAGAACTGGCAAGGTAACCAGGAGTTAAACGTCAGGAGAGCAAAAGTGTTGTAGAGCGCAGCTCTTTGGCGCCCGTTTCCGGGTTCAGCGGCGTCGGCGTCGGCGTCGAGGTAACTGCGCGCGTTGCATAATGGGACGTCAGAGTTTCCCCGCTAAATTTAGTGGAGAAACCAAATTCTTGTTGACGCTATCTGACAATAGTTTAACCGCTAAATTTAGCCTGAAAAACTAATACGCGAAATTGAGCAGGAAATTTTCCCGCTAAATTTACCGGGTTCGGCTTCCCAGCTAAGTTCAGTGGGGAAACTGATGTCATGTGCACTGAACACAAATTCAGTTTCCCCTCTAAATTTAGTGGGGAAAATGCTGCCATGACTTCGTGTCACGTTACCCATGAACAAATTCAACGGCAGGAGGAGAGGAGGAGGAGGCAAGGAGGAGGAGGGAAAGAAGGAGGATGATAGGAGGAGGGAAGGAGGATGGTAGAAGAAGAAGGAGGGTTGTATGCGAAGAAGGAGGAGAGGAAAACTCTCCGTTCTGTTTCTTTCCCTCCCTACCCTCCGCTCCTCCTCCTCAGGAGTTGCGCTCTATTTTCGCATTTCAGAGATCTGTAAACGTCTCATTTCTTTATGTGCCATCAGTCTAATACCCCTGTCAGACGTGCACTTAAAAGGACCTTTACGACAAAGGACCTTCAGTGTAAATGTAATTTAGGCATTGCCACACGGCAACTCAAATGGCATTTAGCGTAAAGGTACTTTTCGTGAACCTGAGTTCCCGCAACTCCTTTACGGCTGTTAAAGGCATACTCTCGTTAGCAGCGGTTTACACTAGAGAAGCGAATTGAAATAAAAGATCGCATTGATATCTAAGATCAATGCGTTTGCAATTTTATTAGTGAAAAAGAGCGTGTTTCACGTATATTCTGTTCAAACCTGGCTCTACTAATAGTTTTCTGCTTTCACGGCCCCAGCTATCTAGTAGGCCTCGTCGTCGCCTGCTCGCGTCGTCCGCTTTTTTCCTCCTCTCGATTTTCTTTACAACCGTAGTTATCTAACTTTTATTTCTCTACTTATATTACTCTCCGTACTGTATATATTTAATGCTTTTCGTACATATATATTGTTGTATCTCACTCTCGTGTTCTGTAATACGTCGAACAACGAAGGAGCGTGCACGAGTAGGAAGGGGTCGCTGCGCTTCCTTCGGATCGTTGAGGCGACCTGGGCGCCGATACGACTTTGGGAGGATCGTCTGGAGGACCTCCGATGCGTTCCATGAACCTCAAGTGCGAGCACGACACCAAAATGAACATGCCAAAAGCGTAGCAGAAGCACGGAAAGGACCGGGAGCACGTCACGGAACAACGTTAGGAGTCAGGACTGAAGCGGGAGACGCGGTCAGGGTTGCCGCTAATCGCCAAACAAAACGCTTTGCTTGGGCTTTAAGTGGACTTTGTTGTAATCACTCGGCTAAACTCCTCATTTTGTGTTTTATAATATATTATTTGCTCCAGACAAAAACTAAAAAAAAATTATTTATATCACCAGAATATTACTTTTCTAGTGTCAACACGGTTTATGCGTTTGAACCGAGCTACGAGACTTCAGTCGCTGTAAACATCGTCTAAATGACATTTGCTTGCGTTGTCTGGCACGGCAGTACATAAAGTTCATTTGAAAATCCTAAAGGCCTTGGGCGTAAAGGCCCTTTTAGGTTTCCGTCTGACAGAGGTATAACTCCAACAAGGGTGAACAGCCTGCATCTTAAGGTTATGAGTATAACGAAATCAATACAAGCTGCAAGTGAGCTGTAAAAGAATGGCGACAATATTCACTGGTGAGGGGGAACAAGAGGGAGAAAGTGCAAGCAAAAATTTCCAAACAGGTTAGTTACAAGCTTAAGTTGAGGTAATTCGAACATATTAGTGATGTGTCAGCTTGAACTTACAGAAATAGACCTTGAAAGAACAGGACAATAGATAACAGCTGACTTACAACTTTGCTTGAGTACACTCCCTACTGAAAAAAACCATT
Source organism: Ixodes persulcatus (assembly GCA_013358835.2). Lineage (NCBI taxonomy): Eukaryota > Metazoa > Arthropoda > Arachnida > Ixodida > Ixodidae > Ixodes > Ixodes persulcatus. The sequence continues at coordinate 22,039 of JABSTQ010007716.1, forward strand.
TGGCGCCTATATAAAAGTAAACCGGTTCATACCGGTAACAGTTTAGCTATACCGGTCACCAGATTGTCAAAGGGGTCGCCCTTATGGCTTAAAGGGGCCCCCCGTATGAGCCATAGCGGTCACCTATTTGGGCAAACAGGTCACTCCTGTGGTAAACGGGTCACTCGTCTGATCAAATGGGCCACTCGTTTGAGCAAAGTTGACGCACGTTCGCTCAAACCGGCGACCAGGTTGCACAGACGGGTGATCGGTGACCGGCAAACGTTACCGGTTTAATTAAACGTATCTTCGGAGCCCGTTTGATACTGAACGTATCGATCGGCGGCGTGGGCACGCCTTTTTAAGCTGTGGCAGCCTGTTTCCGGAAATCCGCGGGAGCGCCGGTTTATCGTTTTACAATCGTCCGCGTAATGCAAGTAATGATATTTATATTTTGAGTGCGCTGATGTTCGCTTATACTGCAACTGCAATGAGCGATTTTTTATAGGTAAGCGTGCGCCGGGGGCGTGCCGATATTTTTGACAGAACTTTAAAAATTTGGCGTTCTTTGTTGCCTCAATTTATCATTCAGCTCGAATCTCTCGCGCAGAGGACGCGACCGCGTCAAAGAATACATTTCTAGACTCAATTTCATCTCAATTCCAGACTCAACGAAGGTAAGGCGCAAACACGTGGCTGCAAGAACATCGAGCTTTGCGAGAGCAGGCCCGCAGTTGCAGCAGTAAAATTATGAGTTCGCACTGGGTGCTTTTTTGGATCGGGCGCATGACGAGCTTTTGGCCGACGCTATTTCTAGCGTTCCAGCGTGCTGAAATGCGTGCGTTTCGCCTTCTTTCGGAGGCTGCAAACGCGGTGTGCAGTGCAAATTCAAAGAGAGGAGGAAAGCGCGTGTACAGCGGGCCGTGCACCCTCTCTCCTAGCATTGACTGCATTTCCACAAAAAGCCAACCGCGAGTTCTTTTTTTTTTTATAGAATGCATGAGGAGAGGGTTGGGGGGGGGGGGGGGTCGCCGTCGCCCACTACCTCCTCTCTGGTCAGCTGTGTCACGTGACCAGAGAGAGAGGAGGGCACGCTAACGCTGATAAGAAATACTTTACGAGGGAGAATACAGGACACTCCCCGCGAATACAATGGCCTCGGGGACGACAGGTTTTGCGCCCCAGGCAGCACACCGTATTGGGCCAACATTGGATTTGATGCGGCAAAGGATGGCCCATCAGTGGCCCAACGAGCCATTTGTTTCCCAATATTGGAATCACATTGGACAATAATGGACTATCAAAGCCAGTGGTTTTCCAATATTGGTGATACGTTGGCACAGGCTGGTCAACATTGGACTGTCAAAGCCAATAGCTTTCCAATATTGGATACACGCCGGCATAAGCTGTCCAATATTGGACTGTCGGAGCCACTGGCTTTCTGATATTGGCTATACGCCGGCATAAGCTGTCCAATATTGGACTGTCAGAGCCAATGGCTTTCCGATATTGAATATACGCTGGCTTAAACTGGTTAATATTAAACTGTCAAAGCCAAGAGTTTTCCAATATTGGTGATGTCATGGTATAGGCTGGTCAATATTGCACTGCCATAGCCAATGGCTTATCGGTATTTGTGTCGCCTAGGCTATAAACCCGCGACCCTTTTTTTTGCATTGAAGAGGTAGGAAAGTAAAAAAAGAGTCATTCACGCGCTCGCTCGGGGCGAGAATTTTATTTACCCAACTTCATGGGGCATACGTCGCCGGTGCTTTATCACCGCGATCACAAATACGTCCTTAGCTGCCTATAGGACTATGGCAGTTTTTTTGCCTGCTGCTCTCCCTTCGCATTGCCTCACCTCGACGTTGAAAACTTAATTCCTTTTTTTTAGATTTAATTATTTTTGTCTTTTCCAGTGTATTTTGTATGTATATGCATTCCGTAGCGTTAACGTCTCCTACTTTTCCCGTGCCCCTGCCATGTTTGTATTTCTTTCTGCGTGCTTTCTTTTTTATATTTGATGTTTCTGTCCGCCGCTTACACCGCCAACCGAAGCGACTTCTACTCTCACTTTTACGAGAGTCTATCGCGCTAGAAAGTTGTCTATTGGACTCGAATGAAGTCTCGGGAGGGCTGCTTCGACTGCCAGTGCACATGTCATCAGTGTAGGCAGAGCAGCGACGTAGCAATCGCGACGCGAGTGCATACTGCGCCTCCATCTGGCCGGCCGCGCTCGCTCTGCGGAAATGTGAGCGTGGTACTCTCGAGCCCCGTTAGCTTACTGAAGTTGGAAGACGCTACTATGTCGTCGCGAATCCTTTGCTCTTCGAACGGTCGCGAAGCCGTTGCGCCCGGCGTATCCTACGCAGCATCTTTCCGAAATTGTTCGCGCAGCATCGCAACCTTCTGTCAGCGAGCGTCGGCGTTTCATCGTTCGTTGGAAGTCGGACGATGTGCTGTCCGTGGTGTATTTTATGTGTAACTCTTTCGTAAAAAAATTTTGAAGTTTAAAAACGCGAACCTAACAGTGTAAAAATAATTTTTAATTTATTGATAAAAAAAAAATATATATATATATATATATTATTTATTTGTGGGCATCGTGCGCAAAATATAGTCGCGCTTATTTCTTCATTCTAAATTTTAATGTGAGTTATACGACGTAAAACAGTGTCTTCAAAATTGCCCCGTTTAGAATCACTTTTGGGCTGGACAGCCTCTTCAGAAATTCAAAAGCTGGCCTTCAAAGAGCTGTTCTGTTCAATCAGTATAGGCAGCAGGGTAGACGCTATGCGTGTTTTAGACCAATCGTGTCTCCGGTTAGGGTCACGTGACTACAGTCTCGAAGCAAGTGATAAGGCAGAGCACGGAACCTGCCTAAAAGCCCAAGTAGGGTGCGGAAACATGTAGGCACCCTAAGCCCAAGGCCACGCATAACATCCACTGCACTATCAACCTTGGGTACAAGTGACAAATCCTCTGGTTGGGTTCATTGTTGAGATGGGCCTGAAGATTAGCCTTTGTAAGTGCACCCCCCGTTCTGGGCTGCTTTCTTTCTACTTCTCTCTTTTTCTCCCTCTCCCTAAGCTGAAGGCGCGGTGGAAGCGTTATCACGTTGTTTGACGGATGACGCATTAGACGTTGACAAACTTGGAATGCCTGCGAAGACCGGCCTACTTTCGCGTGTGATGCGGCCTGCGGGCCTGCTGTAGATTTCGCTTCTGTGGTAAATGTGATAAATCTAGTTCGAGAGTTCCGATCACCAGCAGCGCATTTCGTCTTAGTGCCAAGTGCGATCTTCAACATGCGGATTGCCAAGACCATGGATATTCTTTGGGCAGCGCCTACACACCGGTGATCTTCCTTTGTTGTGGGCATACATGTTATCACTGGCTTCGACGGACCGAAGACACGACGGACCGCCTTCTCTTCCATGTGAGTGACAAGAAGTCCTCCTGACCATTGGGTATAGGTATTCTTGGTACGCAATGTACGGTTTGTCCCTATCCTATGAGTTTGAACCGTGTCGAACTCTGTGCCAGGGGTGCAACGTGTAATCCAGAGCGATCGGCCCGAAAGGCCCTGTACAGCGCTATTTGCAAGTGCTTTTTATTCTAATAGACCGTGAGAGACGTTCTGATTGGTTATTTTTTGTACGAAGTCATTTTTATTTACTTTTATTTTTGTGTGTTAAAATATGGCTGTCCTCTTGGCGGTAGATGTGTGCTGTAATAAAAAGTTCTCCCGGTACGTCCAAAGCCGAATACCACAAAGCGTTGTGTAGTCCTTATTTACCAAGTTTCGGCTTGTTGGATGCGAGTGGAGTGTCAGTTATGTCTCCGCGCTCTGCGAGTGTAATTTGTCTTTACACGACAAGCTATTTTATGTGCGCGATTTATTTTAAACTCTTGATTGATTCCAGCATCAACTTCTGTTCAACTGTCATGCTGTTACTTATACCGGGGTATTTATTGAACTGTTAATTTAGTAGTGCGTTTGACACTGGTGAGCTGAAGAGGGAGGCCAGCGGTTGCATTTATAAATTGTGAATATTATGAAGGCAATATGGGTACATTATTAACTACATATTTCCGTGCCGCAAATACCGTAAATCTTAAAAACGTTTTTTTTTTTTTCAGATCAACGTAGAAATCTTGGTGTTAACCTAAATGGCGAGATTGTAATTCTTAAGACTTCTTAAAGCTAGATGAAAGGTTGAGGGACGCCATGATGTTGCAAGAGTATAGCTAAGCAATTTATGAAATAACCTTCGTACTATTTCATTGATTTTTTAAACCCCTATAAATATTTTAATCTAGATCGATCGAGCTCTGAGTAAGGACAAGTCGGACGAACAAAACAATAGTAAGCGCCTGGGTCGTCTTTCTAGAAACAGCGTCTCAGCTGAGACGGGGGTAAAGGAAGCACTGCCAAAGCCAGCGTACGAGCTGAACGGGACTCAAACCTCGACTCAAGACGCTCGCGCGTCCCAGCCTTTACAGTGCTTTCCTTCACCCAGTCTAAGCTGAGACACTGATTCCAGCAAGCCGGTCCCGGTGTCTTACCTGCGCATCTATTTATTTTAGAAGGCAGTACAAGTTTTTTTTACATACAAAATAACGAAAAATAATTCACTGGAATAGAAAGTTTATAATATGGAAAAGTAAACATAAAAATGTCGGTAGGCCTTTTCGGGATTTTATACTTGCAGAGCAACTGAGCCGATTAATCGAATAGTTAATTAAAGGGCGGCGAATAATAATGAAGCTATGTTTTAGTTTGATAGTCATTATTGACAAGCGTAAGAGAGAACTGAGAGCCTCTGAAACCCTTCACCTGAATTAAAACCCCCGCATCTGTCTCTTTCAGAATCCTGTGGCCAGGCCCCTGCGTGGAATCCCTTTGCCCAGCTCTTCGTCCAGCCCTCTGCCCTGTCCACTACCGAGCCTGCCGCCGAGTCTGCCTAGGCCCCCCTGGTTGCACAATTTTTTTTAATATTTTTATTCGATTTAAATAAATTATGAACTGTCAAACGTTATGAGCAATTCATTTGCATTCGTTACTGATTTCTAAAGTGTCCAAATCTGGTAAAATTGCTGCATTTATTAGATTTTAGTATCATAAACAAAACAGTGCTTGAGGAAAAAGGGCAAGGGACTTGCTTGGTTCTCTGCACTGTTTTTGTGACACTGGTTAGAACACGGACTGAAAAATGACATCCAATAATGTCATTGACAATGGATGCAAAAAATAGCCAGTGTATTAGATTGGATGCCAATATGGGAATAGCCAATATTTCGGCCAATGTTGGAAGAGCCAGCGTGTAAGGCGCTGGATGCCAATGTTGGTTCAGCCAACTGTGAAACCTCTATGCCAATATTGGATAAAAGAAGCGCAAACCACGTTGGTCCAACGTGGGCTAGAACGTTGGCAAACCAGTGGTCCAACATTGGCACCAATGTTGGACCACCATTGGATCGGGTGGCGTTTTTGAAAATGCCAACGTCAGACCAATATTGGAACCAGTTTTTGCCAACATTAGGCCAACGGGGGTCCAACAATGGTGTGCTACCTGGGGCACTTTGAATGGGTGGATGTGTCATGGCTTTCCGGTTTTCCCCTTTAGGATCGGATGGTGATTAGCGCCGTCTCTCGATGCTGGATATTTTACTACCGGTCGAACTTCTTTCAGTGTGTGCACGCTGTTCGGTCGCGGCGGCGTAGGTCGTCTGTTGAATGTACAAACCAGCTGACACTTTATTGGTGACTCATGTAAAGGGCGCGTATACGTAGGATGAGCTCTATGTCTACGTTCTGTTATATGAACCGCACGCATGTAGCTCGATCGGCGAGTATCGAAATTTGTAAGGGCGGTTTTGAAAACTGCTCTAATAAGTGTGGTTAGTCGTAATCGCACTTCAAAGCAGTACAGACCAAATAATAATAAGGAACTATGTCGACACTTGAAGCGCGTTTAGCAGGCACAGCAATGTATTGTCACATACTGCACCGCAAAGTATTTGCTACAATGATTACCGCTAAAGCGCCTGAGAAGGCACCTTGAGTAAACGACCCTAATTTCGCGAGCTCGGTATGTCGGGAATTTTACAAAGTGCTGGTTTCGGGAATGTCTGGCTGGTGCAAAATTTTGATATCAGAAATAGGGTTCTGTGTATTAGATATGAAAAGATTTAATCGAGTGATACATTTCTCGCTTTTTTTCAAATTGCGAATAGATGGTGCTTTGCAGCAGCCCAAGGCAATAGAAAAAAAAAATATTTAGAAAGTTGGGAATACTTTTTTATTATTTCGTGGATAGTCAGCATTATTCCTAATAGACTATGCTGGCCTTGAACAAAGTTGGTTTGGATTATTTTAGTATTTCTACAATGATAAATAAAGGTGCGAACTCAGATTTCATTCATAAATGTCATTCGACAACTTTTTTGTTGAAACAATATTTATTGCACATTGAACAAATATGTACAGCTTTGAATTAAAAAAACACAGATCTCTGTTTACACAGACAATAACGCTTTGAACACATATATACAGCTCACCATTCAACAAACACGGATCATATATATGTTTTACAGACACATTTTGAATAAGGTAAGCATGAGAAACGCGACGCCGAAGTTGTTTACTTACGTCATTTGATCTGGAGGGAACCGAAAGAATGACAGGCTTTTGCCCTGCAAGGTCCGGTTCTTGCAGTGGAGAACGAAGCACACTGTCCCTCCCGCCATCTTCACTGATTGTTTACAGCGGCGAACGCGTCATACTTGGTGCACTACAAAAGGACACTGTAGCGCGCTGGTCTTCGCGCCCGGCCCATCCCGCGCCCGCGTGATAGCCCGCCCGTGTTTGGCATCCTCGGTGACGCATATCGTTCATGTGTTCTGGCGGGAGGAGAAAATGGGAGAGGAGGGGAGAGAAAATAGAGAGAGGGACACACCCAAATTATTTCGCGCCACCAGGAGAGGAATCGGCACGGTCATCGCTCCGTCTAATGTAAAAGTGCGGAGTGTCCTGTATTCCCCCTAGTAAAGTATTTGCTGATAAGCATAGCCAGACCCGGCAGCGCGCGCGTAGGCAGTCGCTTTTTTCTTTGTCTGCTTGTTGCCCGTTGCAACTTCGTTTGTCCTGCCAGCTTCGATCTGCCGCCTTTCCCTGCGGTATTATTAGCAGGATTGCCAGGTTGGGCTATAAATAGCTAAATCGGACTTGTTTTATTTGCAGTTCTCGGGAAAAAGTGGTAGTTGGCTATTTGGCTAGTGTCGGGCTATATCTGATCCGTACTGATCACACCAAAAATGCCTCAAAACGCTTAGGTTTATGGGTTCAAATATGGTATTCTTAGAGAAAGTTACGTAAACATTTTGCGCTTCAGACTGTTAAACTGATAAGTGTGCAACAGCAAGCAAATTCGTCTGCTCTTTGCACGCCATGTGCAATTGTTTACCCCCAATCTTGACCGAATGCAAGCCTGTGCTGTTATTCCTCCATCTTAAACAAAGACGGCGCAATTCCTTGCGGCCCCAAGAGCACCTGTTCTGCGCATTATTTAGGTTGCTTGCTAATTGGCGTGCACCTATACTTTGTGTTTAATTCTGCATAGTTTTCCCATGACGTCATTCTGGTCATCATGCCCCAATACTAAGCGTCCCATTAATACAGTGGAAGGTATGTTGTCATGCGCTTGTACGAGCGTTTCAGGAATTTCGCCGAACGTGCAAGGGACGCCATTTCTGGGGCATTTCGGCACCATTGCAGAGCGCACAACACGGTGTTCATTATTTATGTTCTAAAATCCAAAAGACTGGGGACATAGAAAAACGGGACGACACGTGTCTCTACACACGGCTAAAAGTTCATTTCACAACTAAGTCCGTAGTGATGTACCCGTGCTGTGCCGTTGGTTCTGCCATAGAGTTACTATAACTCTATGGCAGAACTAGAGGCTAGAGGTTCAAGTGGCGTTAGTGTGCTGGCGCAAATTGAAGCGGACAGCAACCAGTCGAAAATTCACTTCCGGTAATGCATTTCTACGGGAAAAAATGAGTGCATTTTCTCCTTGCGCTCCATTATAAGGGAAAATATCCCGAATAATTCGTACGAACTAGGCACATTGGAACATTACGCAGTCAGGCCGGCGAAATAATTGGTCAGTTTTTGCGTTTTTCTTTCAAATTCATCGCATTAAAAACGGTGCTCAACTGGCGGACACTTCGAGCGACTTCCGGTCAGCTATTTCAGCGCCATCTCTTATCCGTTGGTATTCTATTAAGAACTTCCGGTTTACGCCGGAAAATTTATTTAATAGGATGAGATACATATTATTGTTGCTGCTTACAGATTTCAAAAATTATCCTGGTTAGGTGAAACAAATATTTTGGTTAGCTAAAGTTTCGCCCTCATACTTTGTTCTCATTGGTCGGTTTTTTTTTTTTTATTTTGACCGTTGAGAACAGTTCCGCGTCGGCTGCCGTGGTCGCGGCTGCGTCGGCTGCTCGACGGCGCCTTTGCCAGCGGTGCGGTGGTGGATTTCGTTTGCGGCAGTAGACAGTGGCGTTGCGTCTACCAGTACGCCGAGCAAACGGAACCTTGTCTATTGCTCGACTCAGGGGTGCTCTAATTCCGGTGGTAACAGCTCTGCCAAGTTCTTTGGGTTCCCGAGTGAAGAAAGGTAAAGACGGGCTGCTGCTTTTCGTTATACAGTTTCGGATTGCCGAAAACTTGCTGGTGCATGTTTCATTATGGTACAGTTATTTTAGAAGTTTTAGAAGAACTAGGCAGTACCACTGGATCAGTAACTACCCGTGCATGTACGATCAACATTAATTGAAAGCCACGCAATATATTCGACTCTGAATAAGTAGTACCACTTTATTCTTTCTGCTATGAGCGAAGATGTTAGTACTACGTTCAAACAATCACCCGCACGCTCGAAATCTTTGAGAACAAGTGCCTGTTAAAAGCTGCCAGGCAGAGAAAAACATACAAAGAGACACTTTTCGTAGCGCATGTACTTTATTCTCTACGTTTTAAATTTTTTATCTACTCATGCACGACAGGGTAATTTTTATAGAGTAAAAGGACTGGCATATTATCAGTATAGAAGCGTCACCGGAAAGCTGACGAGCCTTGAACACACTCTCTACTCATTTCGATTGTAATTTTGCTTTGAATCGTCGCTTGTTTTTACACACCTGCTGCGGAACACACGTTTGGGACTGAAATCTAGCGAAGTTAAACATCGTTTACTGATGAAGAAAAATGCGCCAACTAATGCAATCACACTTTTACAGTGTTAATCATGGTACGTACTATTCCGTACGACCCTAAAAAACAACGTTTTTCGTGTTATTTTCCGGAGAAGAGACAGAATGCACGCGCGTTTTCCCATAGGAATCTACAAGAGCGCCGCAAAGGTAGACTTGTTTGCTGTCTGCTTCAATTGCGTCACGGAAGTCGCATAGACACTAGCGCCGGTTGAACCTCTAGCGTACATTATAATAACTCTATGGGTTGTGCAAACTGGTGATGCTGGCGGTATGAATATATCTGTTTCATGTATAAAAATGAATTATGTGTTTGTTGTTTTTTGTGTTTAAAATAAACGTTTCAAATTGTCAGTTTTTTTACATTTTGGGCTATTTTTCTGGATCGACATTTGGGTATTTTTGGGCTATATCTTGTAGAGATTTGGTGGGTAAGAGTACAAACACCTGGCAACCCGGCTTATTAAGATGTCTTTCGAAAACATATGGGGTGTGCACCAAATGTTCGAAAAGTCCTACGCGTATATTGAGAACAAGCGATTCTTGAAAGAAGTCAGGAATTCTCGCGGTTTGGTTGGGTCCGGCAAATGACAGCTTGCGCGCCATATCGTATTGAAACTTCCAGGAGCCTTCTTTCTCGTTTTAGTGTTTGTGCAGTTGTCCTGCTTGGACCGTGTCGACATTTATCTTGGAGTACATCTTTCAAGTCCGCTGTTATTATGGTAAGTGCATTCCTACCTACTTGTTGGCAATGAATGACCGTTCTTCTACGGGTCTACGCCGAGATTATCTATAGAACTATACAGCGTCTGTTCTCGCGGAAGCCGGGAGAATAATATTTCTGTAAGTCTGCCATTATAGTCTAAAATTACTTCGGTTCTTGTTTCTTGTGCAATCAGTTGTAAAAAAGCTTAGAGTGCCTCTTCAAATTTCACAGATCGCTTGCACGTTCGTACCTGTCTACGGAATAGGCTGTAATAAACTTTCATCAGAATTGAAAACAAATTTTTTTGTGTGTCTGATTTCCTGCCCAGTTGCAAGCACCTGCGCGAGCACATTTTTTCTACATGTTTCCTCTCTCTTATAAGTAGGCTTATGAGTTTCGGGATGTCTTAAATAAGTTTAAGATACCCAACCTTCCGGACGATACCCATTTAGGGCTAGCGAATAATTTGCCTATCCTAATGGCGCGTTCAAATGTGTTGTCACGTGCCTGGTCGAACGGGCACCCGTATCAAACGGGCACCCGTCTCAAACGGGTACCCGTATCAAACGGGTGCCATTTCAAACGGGTACCCGGATCCCCTCACCACGTTTCATCCAAACAGATCGACACGTTTTCCACCTGTTTAATTCAAACGGGGAGACCAGTTTGCCACCCGTTTGAATTTCATTTTTTTTTCAGTAGGGCTTCTATTTTGCATGTGCAACCTTCTTTTTTTAACAAGCTGTTTATATCTAAATAATTTAATTTTTAGTTTAAAAGAATATATACACAAGAAAAATATTAAATTTACCGTTAGGCGCTCTTCCTCCGCGTTATCTGGGCGGGTAACACTGCAAATATTGGGTTTCTTCGCTGTGGATTTTGATGGGCAGTCATCTGGGCGGTTGCACACCGCAAATACTGTTTTTATTTGGTGTGGATAGTTATGGACAAGGTTCTAGCACATTCATCCTCGTGTTCTTCGATGGCCAGTGCATCGAGCATCTGACGTGCCAACAAATTTTTTTTTTGTTTCCGGAATTGTTATGTTGCCGTATTTTCACTGCATTTCCAAGTCTTATAATGAGCTGGAAAATGACCTGCACCTGGGTCACTCAACGTCAGTTTATGCAATGTTCCGGGTGAACATTTAGATCCTTTCGTTAAATTATATATGAAACTCATGCTCTTGGGAGGAACATTCAGCTATATATGAACGCGATAATATTTGTTTTCTCGCTGAGATATAAAATAGAGAAGCTCAAAGCGTGGAAATTAAGAAGATTTCACGAAGCTACTTTGCACAGTCGTCATTTTCTCATCGAAGCTTTCCCGTCACCATAACTTGTTCAATACATTTTACAAAATATATACAACAAATACACTAAAAATTTAAAAATATATATATATAAATAAAATATTTCTATGCAAACAAAAAAAATCAAACATGGCATAAAATGCGTTTACAGACATTTTTCAAAAGTTTTTTGCAAATGAACCATCGTTTACAATACATCACAAAATATATCAAAATGCGAGTCTAACTATTCTTTACAAGTACGTAAAAATATATGCCCACCATTAATTGTCTGTTTGTTATTATCACGGAAATGCAGCTGAGCTTTCCAACTGTGGCAAGATTGGGCGTCGATATTTACAAAAAAAAAAAAAAAACTTCATCTTTTTTTTTAAACTCCCCTTGGCACTTTGAAGTGACTGACCTGTAATGGCAAAACGCTGAGTAACATATGAGCTCCAAACAGGAAAAGGTACGACAAACCTTCACTCGGAGTGAGCCGACGTCTTCGTCATAGCGGCTTTGCCGCACAGCACCAAACATTTTGAGCGTTAGTTATAGCATGTATTTTATATTTTTCAATTTTGTTTTTTCAAAAGGGTTGAGTATGACTGACGCGAAAAGAGACTTTGAGCAGGAATACCATTAATTACCTTACAATTCACAAAAACAAAAAGCCCATTCTGCAAATTCGCTAACTATGCATACATAAGCTTAAAACTCACAGTTGCGGAAGTGGCCATGTATGCATCCGGCTTTTCCAACCGTGCTCAACAAAGTACGGTTGGAAAAGCTAAAGGCTCCACGAACAATGAAAGAACCTGACCTGTTATGACAGCATTGGTACAAATACCTCAAGAATGAGATTGCTTCTCCTCATATCGTGAGTACATCAAATTCTTCTTTCCGGGACGCTGATGAAATTCTGGCTGAAGCGAGTCAAGAATTGTGTGTTGCTAGTCCGTCGATAAACCCATTGAAACCACGCGAAACCATTAATGGAAGGGCACAAAGCGTATTTGAAGAAAAAAGAAGCTCAACGGAGCTCTTCGATTAGAAGAGAGCTGTCAAGCGTTTGTGACGTGACAACCGGCGAAGTTAGTTGTGAGCGCTGATCAGAGTAGTTTGGCGCGTTCCGCGAAGCGCTGAAGGCATGCA
>JABSTQ010007717.1:0-42736 GCA_013358835.2 Ixodes persulcatus
CTGCTCAGATATCTGCTTTCTCAATCACACTGGTTGTGTTCTGTACATTAGAGTGGAAAAGCGCTCTTACCTCGCTTATCAGAGAGAACTCTGCCCTGCTGGGCCGTAGGTCCTGTCAATATCATGGAAACTTTCTTTGTTTAGTAGTGCTCGAGTTTCGCGAAGTTTGAGTTCCATCTCGGAAACCATAGCACTGAACCGGAGTGTGGCTTCAAATGCCAGCTGCAAAGAAAAGTACAATCTAGTCGCAGGATCTGTAAACCTTAACACTGTGTTAGGTATCATATTTTACTTATTTACATGCAGTGTCTGAATTACATGGCCGCACTGCGTGTCAGCGCAGACAGGGAAGAACAAGTGCGTTCTGTCCCCACTGTACAATCTGATCATTTCCAGCATGGTACTACCGACAAACTGAGCCACAAGGAGCGGCTTCATAAAAGTAACTCTAAGCTCTTCTTTTTGGGCGGGCGACAGGCTCCTAGACAGCAGCAGGGACTGTTTTGTGCAAGCCTGACGGGCGTGCCAATGCTTTGGGGACATGGGCACCCAAACTTTGGACAACCATGGGCATGCCCAAGCAAGCACAAATGTGTAACTAGCTCATAGAGTACCTTTTCAAGCTGGCATTAGGCGCTGTCTCATTTGCATATTTCAGAGATCGTTTTGAATGTTGGGATGTACCGTATGTATTCCTCTTATTGCCGTTGCACACCTACGACACAAATACAAAAGTGACTAGGTCGGACAGACGGTTCAGAAAACTACGCTTTGGTGACGGCGGTTTATAGCACCCAATATGACAACTTGGGTGGAACTATTGTAGCTCGCCCAGAATGGCACCTGCTGCTATCAGTAATAATGTTGCCATCACCAATGCTATGCTCAGCATTGCCATATAGATGGAGTGCAATTTGGCTTGGCCTGCGGAGAGAATGATGCTAGAAGTTATCAGATGAAGCGGAGGGCAAAGCGACGCATCCACAGATGCTACCGGGGACCATGTTGGTCCCCGGTAGCTCTGCAAGCGGTGCAGGCAGTTTTTCTACCACTTCCTGTTTCCTTTCACAGTTAACTTGCACGAACCTTTTTAAAAAATACTTGTGGGAAAGTTAGCTTTGTTGTTAGCAAGCGGCCTGCGAAGGTGTACACATTTTTGTGACCTTAATAATTGCAGTACTTATAACTTACTCGTTTACATCTTCAATAATAATTTAATGGGAATGGTGTCAATTAGAAGATACATGTTACGCTTTTCCTGCTTTTCTTTCAGCCTTGAAAAAGAGCGACAATGAAGCTTGGAAGGAGATTACGTGACATGCACCATCCAATCGCTTCATGTGGGAGCGCTACAATTTGGTATTCTTTTAAGGCTGGAAAACAGAATCAAGCAAACCATACTACATTGAAAACGCCTCCATCGGGTGTTTCTGAAGGCCCTCCACAATTCGTAATTGACACCTGTGCCATTAAATCAATATTTAAAAAGTTGCTAAATATTATAATTAAAAATTGGGCAGACTAAACCAAATTTGTGCACCTTCACAACACATCTGCTAAAAACGGACAGTCGGTTTCTGTCCTGCAGAGCGCACCTCTTTAGTTTAAAGTTGGGTGCAAGTTCACTAGGACGCCCACTTATTATGTCAATAAGTCAGGTTGGCTGGGTTGAAATTTTTCACCAGTTTTTTATATGCGCTACTTAACTTGTCATAGGCAAGCTTACCACGTGTGGATTTAAAAAAATAACCAGGTAGTTCTTCCGGTGGTGCAGCCCTACGATCTTGTAGAGTAGCTTTAAGAAGAACCTTCATTTTTTTTCAAATCCAAACCTCTTGGATCGGCCTCAGTGTCTTCAATATTCTGTACATAATGACAAACCGCGTTGAAGTAAAGGAGGGCCTACAAAATATAGAATGGAGGTGCATTCACAACGCCTCAATTACATGGGATGCAGTTAAAATCATGGCAGCAAATGAACAATACACAATACAACATTAAAATAATATAGGAACCTGAATATTGCCAGCAGCATAGATGCCTACACATGCTGCAGAGTTATCTATGCACTACTTTTCCTGGTAAATGGCTCCTCGCCTTTAGCTCAGCACGAGCCTCAGACAATGAAATAACGTCATCTGGGACATTAGTAGGCGTCACAGCTTTCGTAAAGCGCAACTTATCTGCACGTAGCCTCCTTGTCTTGCGTGTTGACGAAACTGACTGAATAAATTTCGTCTGCAAAAATATGAATAAACCATCAAAGATATGTCCGACTTATTTTCGCATGTGCTGGATAGGTATGGCGAGAGTGGGCTTACCCATACTCTGTCAGAGGCGTTTTTCTTGGTACTGCTGCCAGTTTCCCACTGCATGTCGGGGTATGTTTGTGCCAGAGCTTCGCCAAGACCAAAATACTGCCATCTTCTCACCGCACAATTCGAACTTTCAATAAGATGATTCTCACTGAAATTTGAAGTTTGCTTGCCTTAGAGCTTCATTTATATTATTGCCAATTATATTAATTTATCGTTTATATTATTGCCACAATAGTCACATCTACTCACTCCAGAAATTTTATCATTTCATTCCTCAGTTGGTCGTTCATGTGGCACCGTGTAGAGCTTGGCAGATTCTGGCCAGAAAGTAGTGGCTCCAGGTACTTCGAAAAACTTGGAAGACACTGTTGGTTCCAGCTACGGCACAGTCCATGAGAGTTTGACTGTTTTTTAACCTAAGAACAAAATTTTATTTTAAATTTTATGATGCACACGCAGCGATTATTATTAGGAAGCCATTGTTTTCGAGATAAAGGTTAAAGCTGCACATGCATATATGACCTGACGTAAGTGTTTTGCATTAACACCCTTATACTTCAGTTTTTATAGCTACTTTATTAACAGTAAACGAGGTTAAAAACACTTTCACAATAAACATAAATTACAGGTGTGTGACAAAGGAAAACAAATATTACAATGCCAAAGCCATTCTTAACAAGATCAAGAACACAGAAATCAATGCGGTTCATCAGGTTGTGTAGCACCCTTTCAGTGCAACACAACCCGATGAAACTGAGTCTACGTACAACGCTATAAACGATATAGATTTCGGGAATTCTGAGCCTTGATCACAATCGCAAACATTAGGTTACGCCAGTAATTCGCCACATAGCATACCACTCCAAATTGCGAGACACTCTTGAAGCCGACACTTCGCAAAATATGTGAAATATTGAGCCCGCAAAACAAAGTTGTTTACACTATTCAGTTTGCTGCTGACTACACAATGTTCAAAATTAAACAACTACTGGTCTCACCATAACAATAAATTAATTTAGAAATGCTTGCAACGAAATTAAACTTTCATGAGACACAGCAGCAGTGACTTATGGCAGCTGTGCATAATGCCTAGGTACGCCACGGAAGTGACCCTCGTGCCGATAGACGTACATAGGCCAGGGAATCAAAAAGCTTTCCTTGGCAACAACAGTCGTGTGCAACGTTTCCCTCAGAACATAGCAGTTGAGGGATTTGTCATGGCACTGTGGCACCATTATGTTGCAAAGAAAAAATATGCGATTTACACCGCTTACAATAGCAACAATCTTTAAAAATCCAATGCTGCCAGAAACTGTCGTGGACATCATAACATCGTCCACCCTGAGCAGAACATTGTCACACGTGCAAGATGTTAATGACAAGCCAACGGAGCCAACTGCACACGCTGGAAGACCTGCATGGACAAAAGCAGGAGTGAGGGAATAGGGCACACCTTTTGTGTCTTCACTCGAGCTTTCAAGAAAGCCATACTTTGCGTTACCATCGCCATGCCACATGCCATAAGAGAGTTTTATTTGAAAGAACTAACTTACAGTGAGCGGCACATTTTTGAAGTTAAAAAGTTTTTTGGACTTTGATAGTGCATTCTTTCCCTCGCACCTCATTGTCCAATGGTGGTGGCCAGGTCCGTGCAGTTTGATCTGCTCAACTATGTGTATCAGCATATGAAGTTTTGGCGTGAATGCTTTTTCGCCATAGCACGTCAAATACAATCTCTGGTGCCTAATAACTGTAGCTTCTAGGTCACCCAAAGCCTCAGTGCTCACCACTGGAGACAATACAAGCTCTGTGATCTTGGCAAGCAGTACCAAACACTCAAATGTTGGCCCGAGGTCCCGAACAGTGACAATACCCTCCATCATGAGTGGCAGATGCAATATTAAAACTGACGTAGCACTTGCAGATTTCACCAAATTTAGTCCGGCATCAAAAGGACGTGGGTGGTCGCTGGAGCTGACTGCCCTGTCAAACTGAAACGCGCTAAAAGCATCATTTAGTTGCCTCCTCGTACAATTAAGCAGATTGTGAATTTGGTGTTGTAAAAACAAAGTAATTTCCTTTGGAACTACACCTTCTAGTAAAACATGCATCGGGTCAAAAAGGGGGTCCACTGTTAATGAAAAGTCATTGACAAGACTCAGAATGGATGGCCCTTTGATGCCGTGAGAGGCGGACAGCTCCCTTCTCTCTGTCACATTTTCTGTGTGCAGCAGCTCTTGCACCTGCCTCTCAATTTCGCTGTCTGTTCTCAAGGGACATTCGGCATGCAAGAACACCTTTGGAAAATCACAGCTGCGCAACGTGCAGCGGCGACAACCATAGCGGACATTACGGGAAAAGGACTCTTTAAACCCTGCAATGTTATGGCATGCAAGGTTGTCTCCCTAGATTGCGAGCAGACACCCACAAATGTTAACTTGTTCCCCTTCAACTTCTAGTTTAATCCCGGTAGACGATAATTCATTTACTGTTGAAATGAACCCTTCCAGCAATTCTGTCTTTGCTTTTACACTTTTTAGGTCACTTGAGTTGCCCAAAGCAAGAAGAAAAATTGAATTAAGCAATGATCGTTTCAAACATAACATAAAAGACTGTGAGCTTCCCACAAGTGCCTATTTTCATGCCTAAAGGATTGGCAAGCTTAATATCGTCAGAGTAGAGCAGAATGGCAACTGAATTACTCTGATCTGTCAAGACGGTATGGGTGCTGAACCTCATGCCATCGCAAAAGTCTCTAAGAAACCCATCACTAGAGCGGGAGAAAGGCTGCTGCAGGTACTTGGCCGTTTCAGGGTGCTTGAAAAGATTTTGAAGCAAGGCATTGAATGGGACATAGTAGGCCTTAGAGCCATTTTTCAGAACTTTTTCGGAAGGTTTTACGTAGATGCCAGTTTGCATATACAGGCGTTTTCTTCTCTTATCACTGCTGAGCTGCGATATGTCGATGTTTAGCCCTTTCGCATGAAGTATCTCAGATACACCTTGCACTACAGCGTCAACAGCAACCTTCGCACACCTCTGCAGTCCCTCCAGCAGCCGACATAAATCGGACAACATTGCTTCTTCTGTGATTTCAGGACATTGCAGCTCCAGCACACTTTCCGGAATGGGGGTGTGCACACTGGAGTATTCACCATCCACAACACTGTAGCTACATGAGTTGGCATCAGGCACAGGGCAGCACAAGCCATGTTTGTGGCACTCATCAAAGTGTTCCCTGTAACGCTTGGCTGCATTGAATATTGTCCTGCAACTTGAGCATGTATACTCTTTCACCTCAGGGTGACTTACTTTAATGTGATCAATAAACCGACTAAAGTAACTAGTCACAAGGTCGCAGTGCGTGCATGCATGATGTACCTCGCAATGTGCTCCAGCTGGTGGGGAAGCTGATTGATGTGCGGATGGCCCTGGAGCAGCCGGTGCCGTCGCAACAGATGTTACGCTGGAATCGCTGATCTCCTCTGCAGAGATAACAGTCTCAGCTGTGTCCATTCTTTCTGCGTGGACAACCGTCTCGTCCTCTTGTTCGCAAGATGTGGGGGTCGGTGCATTTGCTGTTTGTTCCCAGTCATCTGCACGCAATGCAGTGCAAGAGTAAATCTCTCTGCAGATAGGTAGCTATACAGGCTGAGCCCAAATTGCCCACAAGAAAATATCTGCCATACAATTTGTGCTTTGTTTCATGCTTGGTATGTGTTTAACCTGTTAATGCAGTTTTATGGAAAGTGGCGTCTGAACATTTACGGCTACGTTTTCAGTAGGAGCTTTACAGAATTTGCGCAACTGTTCTGCATGAAGTTTTTACCTTAAATTATTTACGCCTGTGACAAGCAAAGCAATAAATAGCCTTAAATGATGTCGAGAAAAGCCCGTTACAAACCAGAGTCCTGCATGAGGCAAGCAGGCAACTACATGGAGATGCACTGTTAACATTGATCTGGCATGCAACTTGCCACTGACATTTTTAATCTTCATGCTCTGTTTTTTTAACATGCAATTTTACACCAACAAGAAAGAACAACTAAGAAAAAGAATTTTTTTTTCATATGTACTGGCAAATCACTGCAGCAAAGTTGTGTCTTTAATATTAACCTCCCGCTAATGAAAGCCAGCAAACAATTCACGGCATCATTATACTAACCAGTAAGGGTACCATGCGAGATGGGGGAATGACCGCACAAAATGCACCAGCCAACTGGTACTCTCTCGTGGTTGACCAGCTCCACGAGTCTTCTGAATGCACTACATTCACATTCAGAGCAGCGGCCCCTCAGTATGCCTGTTATGTCTTCCGGAACAGTGGAGCAAGCCATGTCTCTTGTACATGGGCAGCACCTGCAGAAAAACTGATATTAGACGCGCTCATAGCAATACATGATCTGGTTCTACGCAGACGTGTTCCTGTTGTTTCATTGATGTTGTCTTGAACCTTGCAGGTGACTGTGCAGGTAACTGTGCACTATATCGTGTATCATGAAGATAAGTTAGGAACGTAATGGGAGAAGCTAATGTCCTACGGATGTCCTAGCGTCCCATAAATGTCATGTGGACGTCCAAATGAAATTGGTAGCTACTCCTGTGACATGGCAGCTGGAATTATTTTTTTTTATGCCGCGGTATTTGACGGGAACTTAGGCAAGCTAGACCTTGTTCGTGACTCGCGGGGAGGAATGGCTAATTAAATTCCGGTACATTACTAAACTAAAAGAAATCACTGAAATTCCATTTCCGAGAAATGCAAGGGCATGTGCAGCTGAGCCTTTGTTTTTCGAACACTACGAACTGGACAGGTCTCCTACAGAAAACTGAAATGTGCGGCCTTACTTCAACTTTGCATGATATCAAAAGCAATTGGGCGTTCGCATGGGTTATTACCTCGTGTAGCTACATCTTAAATTAAAGGTGCAATTGACACGTAAGGGTCACCATATTATTATGCATTCATTTTAATGCATGTAGACGCTCACGCGGATGAATGAATACCATATACTTGCACCGTTCAGGGGCGATTGGTGTTATCGCAAAACACGAGGACAGTTTTCATTGACTTCACAAGCACCTGGATTATAACCTACAATCTAAGAAAAAAACAGAAAAACAGCAGTGCCGACTGCGAAGAAAGTCAAAACATAACCAAAGGTTTAACAGAAATTTCGCAATCGCCACCTTTGAAGGAAAGGAAAGTCGCAAGGTCCATACACACTTAACCGAGACAGACGTGCGTTTCGGGGCGAATTTTTTTGCAGTTCTTGTATCTAAGCGAATCGTGCGTCTCTGAGGGATGAGTTTTTCGACGTATACGCATGGACCGACTTTCTTTATCAACGCACGCTCTTTGAGCCAATCAGCGAGCGACAGGATGTCACCTTGCTCTTCCTTCTACAGTGGCGTGTACGATGCACACAAGCTGGGTGCAGCGATGTCAAAGGAACGGACTTCGCCAGCTTAGCTTTGTTCACGCCTAGTACAAAGAGAGGGGTCCTTCAGAGCTGCTGGCTCGAGCCCGTGTCTCCGACAACACTGCCAACAACTTGGGCGCAATCGTACAATCACCATCGTTGATCATTTTGTAAAAAATTACCGTCTCCCAGCGCATACTCAACGGGAAACGTATGACAACTAGAAAGCCAGACAAATAAACAAAAATATACAGACAAACTCCCGTGCTTTCTTTCGACAGGCGCAAGATATTTCGAAACGACGCCGACCACGGCAGGCCCTGTATAGCCCCTCCTCTTTTCACGACGGAAACGTCGGCGCAGGCCGAAAGCGCGTCTTCGCTTTGTGTGAATTGCCCACCGCCAAACAAGCGCAGAAAACCTCAAGAAGCAATAAGAGAACCGAACGCACGAAACAACAGCCTCAGCAGCAAGCGCCGATTTTCCCCATGTACGTTAACTTTAAAATACAAGGTATCGTGCTGAAAAAATAAAAGCGTACCTACCTCTTTTTCCCGCCAACCCAACCTTGGCTGCAGCCCAAACGATGTCGCACGAAATCGCACGAAAGGGGCACAAATGCAGTAGTCTTTCCCGTCAAACAGGCAGCAGAACGCAGAATGCAAAGGTGCGTTACTAATTCCCCAATATGCACGGCATTACACCTGGCATAAGTAACTTAGCCTAACATCACCAAAACGTGATGAGAAATGAGAAATTCCGCCTCGACCCAATCACCGCCCGACCAAATCTTTCCGCACTCTCCGAAAATAGTGCAGCGTTGATTTTCTTTTTTATACATATTTATAGACACGCAAACCAGCGAATTGGTTTCTCTTTTACGCGGCAAGGCGTTAAACATATATATATAATGTTGAAATGGTTTTTCTCCATAAACACAGCTGCTCTACAAACAAGTAAAAAAAAAAACACGTTGGCGCTGTTACTCCGCCCGCAACCGGCGAAAGGATATCTCTTTCACCTCATGATCGACCGCAGGCGATTGTACAGGCATTTCCAACCAATCCAGCGCTGCGAGAGTGCCGCCTGCCTTCAAACTCCGCGCGTCGCCGCGCTCAATTGAGGGGTCACGTGCTACTTTCTCGGCGCGGTATTGGCTGTGTGGGGTTGTAGCATCCGCTGCGGTCCATTATAAGGTGAAATGGAGGTAGCTGCCGCGTTTTGCGGTGTTGGTTCTGCAGGAGGGAGAAGAGAAGAGCTCCTCCTGCGCAGAGCAGGTGCGCGCTCGTCGCCACGTGGTTTTTGCGGCGAAAGAACGCTCTCTCCCGCGTCTCCATGAAGTCAGGCGCGGCGCAAGGCATGTCGTTTTGGCGCAATCTGCCCTGGCTGCTTGGCACCACGGAGAAAGCGCGGAGCGCGTAGTCGGCTGCGGTCGGTTCAGTGCCCTCCGCTGCTCGCCGCTTCTACGCGTCAAGTGGCGTCAAGGAATCGTTTCTTATACGTCTCCAGCGGCTCCAAATTCCTTAAAATTTTTACGAAATAAATGTGACAGGTATGCTGTGTGATTGTTTTTCTTTAAACGCGAAATCTAGTGTTTGGCAGGGCCCATGCACTGACCACCGACATCACAACGCCAACCTTTGTTATACATTTCAATCCACACTGATCTTCACTTGAACTGTAAACAGTGACCTCGATTCCAAACTGGGAACTAGGGTTCTCGAACAAAGCAACCCAAGTTTCCCATCTTTTACCACAGTCTCGGGTAATCTACATCATGATCAACATCCACCAGCTCGCCGTCGCACTCACTTTTTTTATTATTTGTGTCACAATAACATTTTGCATAATTACAAAATTAAATTTTGCGCTCGAGGCGAATTAAGCAAAATTAAAATTTTTTTAGAAATCAAAAAGTGGCACACGAAGTAAAGTCCTTCACCAAGTCGTAAATTTCGAAAACCGAATGCCTCCTTCCTTTCTGTCGTGTTTCTCTGCAGCGCATAAGGTAAGTGGAACAGAGACCCATAAACACCAAGAGAAACATAATTGTCGAGAGCCCAACTGGAACAACATTTGAGTCAGTGGAACAGAATTAACTGGAACAGCGGATGCGTGTGATTCCAATGCACGTGTTCCACATAAAAAGAAAAATACAGAAAGAGCGTTCCAGTTAAAACCTCCTGATCCGCTAAAAATTTGCCTCGGCGCACTCGAAATGAGAGTAACACCGGCTATAAGTGGAACTTATCTGGAACGTAAGTGGAACCAGATTAAGAGTGTAGCAGCATCGGTCACGGCGGGTACAACACTTGATCGCGGCGGCAGAATTGCGTGGTCGGCAGCGACTCGGACGGCGAATGACGTTGTTTGGGACTTTTCTGGAGGCGAAACAGGTGTCCGCAGCGTCAATCTGTTCTCTCCAAGGTCGATGACGGCGCCGTAATCACACAGAACGTCTATGTCTAGAATGACTTCTCAGGCACAGTCTCGTAGAACGACGAATCTCACAGGGCACGTCTCGCCGTGAATCTCGACTCGTGCAGTGTACTTTCCGACGGACGATATAAGGTGTCCACCGGCGACTCGAATTAGTGGTCCACCCCAGGACGTCCAAACTTTTTTTTTTTCAGGAGGCCAGAGAGCCTCCCACTCAAGACTGAGTAGTCTGCTCTGGTATCCGCGAGAGTCAAAGCGTCGTTGCCGTCGATACCAACATTTAGGTTGTTGGACACCGTTTCAGGAGCGTCGTTGCGATGCGTAGCGTCGGGAGAGTGGAAGCGCCCCGGTGTTCCTGCAGGATCTTTACTTTGATCTTCTTCGGCAACGTCACCTCCAGGCGTTGCCGCACTTGGCTTCCCCGGCGACGCAGGTGGAACAAGCTTTCTCAGCGGGACGGACGAAGGGGCGATGCCGGACGTCATGGGATCCCCGGGAAGGACCCTGCACTGAAGAGGGCGAACTGCGCAGGTATTCCTCAATAACCCTTTGTCGTTCTCACTGGCGGGACTGAGGGTCGTTCGGGGCAAACCCTCTCAGCCCTATCTGACGGAAGCTGCACGGTCGGCACACGTGGCCTGCCTCCTCGTAGTGGTAGCATATAGCGCATCGGTCGGCCATTCGCCACACTTCGGTCTTCCGTGGTGCGCGGGTCTCCTGGCAGGCGTGCTGGACCTGGTCGTCATGGCATCGGTAGTACTGCGGCGCAGGAGACTGACGTCGCGGTGGCGCGACACAGGCGCGAGGAGGAGGCGGTGGCAGTCGGGCCATTGCAGCGTAGGTTAGCGTGGGTTCCTCGGGGGCTGCAACGCGGATGGGAGCCTCTGGTTGGATGGCTCTCTGGACTTCGTCCCTTCCGGCCTCGGCGATAGAGAGCGAAGCTGGTCGGTCAATGGCGGGTAGCAACTTCCGGAGCTCTTCCCGACCGACGTCACGGATGATCTACTGAATGTTGTCCACACCGTCAATAGTTAAGTCAATCCGCAATGATGCGACAGTTGACGGAACAGAGGTGCCAAAGAGTCGGTAGTAGTGGCTTGCCCGGGTTGACAGTGCACGCTCCATGATTGTGGCTTCTCCTACAATGTCGTTAACCGTCGTTGGGAGGTGTCGGACAAAACCGCCAAAGATTGCACTATTCGGCGGCCTTGTCACTCTTCACCTATCTCATGAGGGTGCACACCTTCTTCTCCTCGGTGGCCTTAGGTTCAGCGCGGGCACTCAGGCGCAGGACATTCTCTATGAATCTGGTAATTCTCTCATTTGGTCCATCAGTTCTTGTACAGAAGAGGTCTTCGGCCCGCTGTCTACGGTGTTGATTCGTGAATCTATCCTTCAGGCAGGCAATGCCGGTGTCCCACCACGTAAGTGAAATCTCGTGGTTCTCAAACCACTGCCTCGCGGTGCACTCCAAAAAGGAGTAGAAATTTTGGAGGCGTTGCTCATTGGTCTATCTGTTATGGCGGGCTACACGTTCATAGTGTTGAAGCCAGTCCTCCACGTCCTCCTGGGCCTCGCCATGAAAAATCTTCGGAGTTCGTTGGGCTACGGGCAGGTAGACGACGGGAAAAGAGGTCTCGGTCTCCACCGACTGGCTGTTCATCGTCCGGGTTGTTGACTGCTTGTCCTTGGAAGGCAGGAAGCCGAATTCCGGGGATGGGCCATGAATCCTGCGGCTTTCTCGGGTCTCGGTAATCTTTGCGGATAGTCCTCTTGACCCGGGGATTGGGCTTGCGCTGCGAGGCCTCGGAGGGGTGCGCTGCATTGGTTGTGCCCAGCACCTCCACCAAAATGTCACAAATGAGAGGAGGAGAGATGGCTATTGCAGTAGGCAACTAAACGTTTAATAAGGAAAACTCGTGCTTGAAAAAAAAAATACAAAGAGGTAGCGTCGGAGGTGTTAAAAGTCGGCGGAGTAGGACGATCGAGCGGAAGTGCGAAAACTGACTTTAAACCGCCACGCGGAGCACACTTTGTACTCGCGTGGGATTTTGGAATATTCGGCGTAGAGCATTCGAACCTCGATCAGACCACACGGTTCTCGAACGTACGCGAATGCTACGTCGAAATAATAAAAAAAAGGACCTTATGGCCTCCAGGAATCGAACCTGGGGACTCCGTGCGAAAGTCAAGCACAATAGCCATTCGGCCTTTTTTTTTTTTGTGCCCGGTAACGTTTTGGCCAAGCCCGCACGGGCTCGGCGACGCGCGTAGCAGCATGTTACGCCCTACTTTTTCGTGGTCGCTACCCGGTCCTGAACGGCAGCGGTATCGAGACAAACTGTACCTGGGCGGTGTTACCTTCGACGGTCCGTATGCTGTAAACAAGGCGTGCTGGAGTTCCGACGCAAAGTTGCTGCCACCAACGTCGATGGCTCACGTCGTTGTTTATTCAGTTTTTTCGCCAAGCCAGTCCTCGGCCGACACGGCGATGGCGTACAAGTCTCTCGAGGCCTACGACTACTTCGAGCCGGTATCCGCGGAGCCGGCGGGATCAGCAGACTACCCAGGTAGCACGCCAGAGGAATGCCCAACTTGGGCAAAGGTCTGGCAAACATAAGGGCCCAACTTTGGCGAAGTTAAGTTTTTGCACCATGGCATTCATCAGTGCCAAAGTACGGTGCCTAACTATAGCCTTAGTTGGGCGATCCTAGGGCATGCCAAAGTTTGGCTCTTCTCTGGTACGCCAGAGGAGTGTCAAAGTTGGTGCCATACTTGAGCCATAACTGCCATAGTAAATCCTAATCTGGGGATTCGGGGCATGCCAAGATTCGGCGTTTCTCTGGTCCGCCAGAGGAGCGCCAAAGTTGGTGACATACTTGAGCCATAACTGCCATAGTAAATACTAATCTGGGAATTCCGGGCATGCCAAGGTTTGGCGTTTCTCTGGTCCGCCAGAGGAGCGCCAAAGTTGGTGCCATACTTGAGCCATAACTGCCAAAGCAGCGCCGAATTTGGGTATTTAGGACATGCCGAGTTTGGCCTTTCTCTGGTCAGCCACAGTTCTGCCAAAGTAAGTGCCAGACTTGAGCCATAACTGCCAAAGCAACGCCTAATTTGGGTATTTCGGACATGCCAAGTTTGGCTTTTCTCTGGTCCGCCAAAGTTCTGCCAAAATAAGTGCCAGACTGGAACCCTAACTGCCAAAGCAACGCCTAATTTGGGTATTTCGGCCACGCCGAGTTTGGCTTTTCTCCGGTCCGCCACAGTGTTTCCAAAGTAAGTGCCAGACTTGAGCCATAACTGCCAAAGCAACGCCTAATTTGGGTATTTCGGACATGCCAAGTTTGGCCTTTCTCTGGTGCTTCACAGTTCTGCCAAAGTAAGCGCCAGACTTGAGCCATAAATGCCGCAGTAAATCTTTATTTGACGATTCGGGGCATGCCGAAGTTTTGCTCTTCTCTGACTATCCACTGAAGTTCCAAATAAGTGACAAAAGTGGCAAAGAAAGCCGAGAGGCCTGCCCAAGTTTGGAATGTCTCTGGTGTGTCACAGAAGTGCTCTTTCACGTGCCCCAGAAGAGAATTAAATTAAACAAGCGTCTGAAACACGATGGTCAGATGTCATCGCCTCCGTTCCCAAGCAGCACAGGGAATACTTTGCAGTATCGTGCCAGTACCGGCCGAAAGTCGGTTCCAATATCGCTCAAATGTCCAGTTTTGCACCACCGTTTGATATCCGGCAGGTATTGCCGTACAGTTGTTTTGCCCCGACCTAGTGTTCGCGCAATATTGTGCAAATACTCTACGATGCGTCTTCTCCGTATTGGCCGAACGTCGTGCAAGTCTGTGTTGTGTACGACGTTGCATATCATTTGTAGCATATCAATAATATATACGGACAAACAAACTGTTTTCGATTGCTCCCAGAAGTTTATTAAACAACTATCATTACACACAATGTATTCTCGACATATTTACAAAGGTCACACTTTTCTGTAAAACGAAATGCAAATTATAAAATAGAATTAACACTGTCCTCATGCCAAGCAAAAGTCATCACACAAAAAACCGCGGAGACTCAGAAGAAAGCAGGACTACTATCAGAAGCATGCTTGCAGTGTACTTACTAATAAAAGAGCGATATCACGTAATCCTTGACAGATGCATAATCCAACTCAGGCACCCAACAAACACACTCGAGAAAGAAGGTTGCGCACATTCAACTGACGTCTCGTCGTCGGCGAAGAGCAGTTTTTGTCGAAGCGTGTCCAACAAACACATCACAAGAATTCCACGAACTCCGTTGAAAAAAATGGCTGTTACCAAAAAAATTGGCATGGACGTATTCCGGCCGTTTACGACAAAAAAACACGGCCGCGTCTACAACGCACGAAAGCAACAGAACACTGAAGAGCGCATTTCAAAAACCGGACCTACGTGGCCCGCCTATTTCTATAACTAGGCAAACGGCGAAAGCAACAGCCCCAGAGATCCCATCAGCGTGACAGAGAGAGTCACGTGAAAAACTTTTCGTCCAAATGTTTTTGTCCTACGCCTCCTACACAGAGAGGTCACGCGTTTCGCTCCACCCTTTTGATTTGCTTAAAGCGGCTGTCGCGTTCGCTGACAGCCACACCAAGACACAAAAGTAGGTGGGGAGGATTTGCAAAAGGCGAGGTCGAAGGGGCATCAACAACGCAGCTAATCTCTCTCAGCATTTTCAACGCTTTAGAGTAAAAAAACAAACAAAAAAACAAAGACAATTTAAAAAAAAAGAAAAAAAAAAAACCCTGCTGTACAGCCAAAGCTACAGGGGAGAGGGTGGGGGAAGAAAATCGGGAAGCGTTTGCTTGGAAGTAGGAAATGAAGATTAGGCTTTAGCGTTTTGGAGGTCGCCGACACATTTTCTCCCGTGAATGACGATCGGGTGCTGAGAATCCGAAGCAGCTCTTTCGGCGTCCATTTGATGTTTTCGGAGTCGGTCGTTGAAGCATCGCCCCATTTGCCCGATGTACCTGGCCCCGCAGGACAGGGGGATTGCGTACACTTTTTCCGCTTCCTCTCCTTCCCCCAAGATTTTCCCTTCCCGCACTCCCACGGAGCGGGCGGGCTTTGAGCTTGAAGCCGAAAGTAAATGTTGTTGAAGTTGAAAGATTGTTCTGTCTGTATCGTCCCTTATGTTTCTCCACTTTCTAAACGTTTAAAAAGTACCAACACGCTAAAAGAGTACAAGTACCGGGATTTCATTTTAATTCCCCAAGTGTGATGCGGGAGCGGCGCCACGGAGCCCCGCAGTGCTCAATCACAACGCCAGACACGCACAGAGCCACGGTCGCTTTTGCAATGGGCCGCCTAATAATGATATCTGTTGAGGAGACGTGCGCACATCAGTCTCGCGCAGCGCTAACTCGATGGCACCACTTTCTGTAAATGCGCATTCAGCGATTTGAGCAGTCGGGCGATGCGACAAAATTGCATCAAAAAATAAATAATTAGATGGTCACTTTGGCGTGCGCGATGAGCGAGCCCAACGCCTTCGTTGGCGAGTCGCTTCTAAAAAAGTCTTGCTCCGAACGCCGTTGATTGGCTCAGCCTCTCTGCGACTAAATCGCATCGAAAAAAGTCGGGTCAGCAAGCGACTGCTCAAATTCCGTCGCTTTTTGCCCGCGATGGTCGCTTTTGCGATGAAAGTTATCGCACGACTAGATCGCATCGCCGGTGTGAACGCGCCTTAATGTCGAACCAGTCTCACGGCGCGTCCCGATATTGGCGTCTGTACCGACGCGCGAGTACAACATCCGGCACAATTTGCGTTTGCAAAGCCTGGTCCAGCAGCGTCAAAACACTCAGCCAACCTTTGGACTGGAGAAATCAAGAGACATCCAAAATAGGATAAAGTGGCCAGCCGAATAAAACTTGATTTCTATTTAATTAAGATGAAGACCACCCGCGTACATCAAATACCTCATCAGCCGAACTCCAAGGCAGCAATCCTAGTTCTGGCACTTGTTTGGCAACTTTGGCCCGTAGCTGCCAGATGACAGCCGAACTATCGGGAAGCGAAGCCTAACTTTGGCACTTGTTTGGCGACTTTGGCCCGTAGCTGACAGATGAGAGCCGAACTATCGGGAAGCGAAGCCTAACTTTGGCACTTGTTTGGCAGCTTTGGCCCGTAGCTTCCAGATGACAGCCGAACTATCGGGAAGCGAAGCCTAACTTTGGCACTTGTTTGGCAGCTTTGGCCTGTAGCTGCCAGATGACAGCCGAACTATCGGGAAGCGAAGCCTAACTTTGGCACTCGTTTGGCGACTTGGGCCCAAATATGCCAGATGTCAACCGAACTACAAGGTAATAAGCCTAACTCTGGCACATCTGTGGCAATTTTGGCCCGAAGGTGCCAGATGACAGCCGAACTATCAAAAAGTGAAGCCTAACTTTGGCATTACTTTGGCGATTTTGGCCCGAAAATGCCGAATATCTGCCGAACTATCGGGCAGTAAGCCTAACTCTGGCATTTGTTAGGCGATTTAGGCCCAAAGATGCCAGATGACAGCCGAACTACCAGGCAGTGAAGCCTAAGTTTGGCACTTGTTCGGCGAATTAGGGCCAAAATACCCAGACTGTTGCCAAGGGAGGTCAAGTTTGGCTCTGCTTTGGCTTCTTCGGGCTTTTCAATGCCCTAAACTCCCAGACAAAAGCCAAGTTTTGGCCCAGAACTCGGTGCTACCTGGGTATATTAGGTTATTTATTCTCATTCGGTTTTCGATGTCATTCATAGTGTCGCCGAGTGTTGCACTAGGCGACACTATTAATGACTTGCGCAGGTGGGGCTGGAGTTTCATGTTGAAGAGAAGTCACAGACTTATAAACAGTGCTCATGTTTTCTTTAACACTCACAATTTCTTGCACATGATTTTTTAAAACTTCTGGTATGTCTGGCGAGTGCAGCGACGCCGTTTTTTACTTGGTAAAGTTTCGTAACATTCTCTTCTTGATTTTTGTGTGAGCCTTCAATTAGACCTTCTAGAGCGTTCTAAAGCCTGTCTGTTTTTTTTTCGTCAGAGCACCCGGATTTTTTTAACTTCTCCGGCAGAGGCGAGCAGCAGAAGCATGACAGTTGCTATTGTGAACAACTTCAGAGATCCTGATAAACATATGCTGGATAAAATTAAAAACACGCATCTTAGCGATTGACAAAGCTCGTTTGGCCCTTAATAAAAACGATCAAATCCATTCCCGATAAATCACAATATTGTTGCCCATCTCAGCGTACACAAAATAAAACAAAAACACACAAAGCTTCGTGTAATTCGCAGCCGAAAAATATATATACGTGTACTTCGTACCCGAGGGGCTGTGGTCCTTAACTGCTATGCACAATTTGGGTGTGTGCGAGGGCAGTACACGGCTGCGAATCGTGCTGTTGTGGCCGCGCTCTACGGGTTTCTTCAGTCAGTCACGTGCTTCCCCTGGTGACGGTGATGTTGGTGACGTGGCGATGGTAGTGGTGATTAATTGGTTCTGGTGCGTCGATGACGATGACCATGGCTGTTTACGAGGGGAGAACACGGCTGCAAATCACCCAACCACAAAAACACAACGCTTGCTGGCAAGTTATCGTTATGGTGTACTTTTACAGCTCCAGGTTGACAGTTATTCAAAATGATGAACATTTTTTTTTAATAAAATGGGACTGCACTCAGTTACAATATGGTCGGGTAGCTTGTTCCTGCCAGCGATGCGAAGTACTAAGGGAGGAAAGAAGAAATGTTAGTACGGCACTGAAATGGTTCAATATTGCAGGAATCATCTAATCTCGATGATATGATATCGGCAGCCGGCAGTAAGTAGACTCTAATTGTGTTCCCAAAGTCTGTCGTTCAGACAACGTCCTGTTTGGCCGACTTAGGGCTTTTCACACAAAGGGAAGAAAGCTAAATCACTCCCTTCCCTAACGAAAAAAGTCAATTGTATGAGAACTTTCTGTGTCCAATAAACACATATGAATCATACAAGAGATATAAGAACATATAGGAACCATATGAGATCCATATAAGAACTATATAATAATTAAATAAGATATATAAGAACCATATAGGAAAATTATAAGAAACGTCTCACAAGTTTCTTATATGGTGCTTTTATGTTCTTATATTTCTTATGTAGTTCTTATATAGCTCTTATATGGTTCTAATATGGTTCTTATATGGTTCTTATATATCTTGTATGATTCATATGTGTTTATTGGACACAAAAATTTATCATACAAATGAGAATTTTCAATAGGGTTTGTGCAAGGAACAAACTTATTTGGTTGTTCTTGGTGCAGCGCTCTGGTCGAATAGATGACCCTTACACTCTAACAAACGAGGTGAGTCCGAGGGTGCTACACAGCGTGACAACACCCACAGCGTGCGCTAGCATTGCTTCGGAAGGAATATCTACTCTCAAATAAAAGGCGCGAGCAATGGGAGAGAGCATGGAGTGCAGCAAATGTCCCCGGAGTGTTCGAAAGGATTATGGGCAAGCAGACTCCATCGGGCCAGGCTTCCTTTGCAAAGAGGGGAAACTTGATAACTAGCTTTGTGAATGTTTACTCATATCCTTGGGTATATGCTTTTACATTACTTTATTTTTTTTTTGCTGATGAAATGCTTAGAAATTGCTGACGTTTCCTTTTTTCTCTTTTTCTTCTTTACGTTTTCTTATGTACACCCAAGTTTGAGAAGTCACTTCTCTGTTTCATGGAGGGCCCTGGCGTGCAGGTCGACAGGCCGACGCGCCATGCCCTAGCTTACATTTTGAGAGTTCAAGTTTTGACAAGCATACGGTGGCGCTATAACCTTCAAACAAGGTATAGATCGTTCTTCTTTACACTTGTGATACAAATGTCCTCGTTACAGGACTGACCTGGTAAGATAGAGGCAACAAACAAATGTGGGACAAGCTGGGTAGTTAAAACGAAAATAAAAAAAAAGTATTTCACAATTAATTTGTTTATTGGTGAGGAACATTCAAAGGTGCAGCCAGGTGAGAACTAATGTTGTAAGCTTCGCACGCTGGCGACCGAAACGCTTTTAACTTAGGAAATCTTTAGCAAAAATAATTAATAGCGGCGAAGGCGTGAAGACACCATTTATTCTAGACTTAAATTTCCGCGAGCTCAACGTTTTTGCGAACTCGCCCGGCGCAGTCAATATTGCATTTATGCCGCGTTTTATGTATCGTACAAGTAAATTGCTAAATAAGAAGACCGGGAACATACTCATTCAAAACACAACTTTTCACCAAGTTTTTGTTAGACAGCGCCATATCTTGTTCAACCGAAGTTGCTAGTGCTCAGAAGTCAGAAATATTTCACTTGGAATGATGACTCTGTCTATTCGCGTTAGGATATTTTAGGGTACAAACTTCTGGGATACATTTTTTTTTCTTGTCAGTTTGAGAAGTTACTTGACTGCTTCATGTAGGGAGCTGGCGCACTGAAATGGGCCGAGACTCCATTCCGTAATTTACATTTCCTGTGTTTCCAGTTTCGACAAGCTCATGGCCCTGTCGTAAACTGTGAGCGGAGTTTAGGTTGTTCTCGTTTACGATGTCCCCGTTGTACGAGATATCCGACCCCCAAAATATAACAATGCAATGTGTGACGGGCTGGGTGATGGAACCAAAATAAGAATACTTAAATGGGTTATGCAACGATTTAAACGCAG
The DNA here is from genome assembly GCA_013358835.2 of Ixodes persulcatus. NCBI lineage: Eukaryota > Metazoa > Arthropoda > Arachnida > Ixodida > Ixodidae > Ixodes > Ixodes persulcatus. Next base: position 19,896 of record JABSTQ010007717.1, read on the forward strand.
AAGGAATTTCCAGCTTGTAATTTTTGTTTTGTTTACGCGAAGAAGATTAATGAAAATCACGTCTTCTTCTTTAATAAATGATACCGATTTGTAAAAGCAAGGCAAAAAACGGGAATACCTCGTTCCTCTCAACCACGCGCGGCGGTCGGTGACGGATATTTGTGTACATCTGGGTGAGCTTTGGTGACGCCATCTGCCCGAGGAGCACAAAACTATTCCCTCCGCTGCTTTGGTGAAACAATCTGAAAACACACACGTTCAGAGACAAAAGAGAACATAAAAGGGGACTCGACCTTACAAAGGCTGTTCACAGCAAACAAACATCCGTGCGCCTGTGCCTGGGCGAAGAACATTGGTGTAGATACAACTGTTTAGTTCGGTTTTCAAGTTTAACATGATGACGTCATTTCACGCAGGTACAAGAGAGTGCAAAAAGGCTCATCGTAAAAAGTCTGTTTGTTGCAAGAACAGTGCCGTGTGTGAAATACCTTTAGCTTGTGTGTCCACTCAATACGTAAAACATAAAGATGCCCTTAACGACAGATTAAATGAGCATAAAAGGAATGTCAAGAACAATACGAAGAACTCCGAAATAACTAAACGTGTTCATGAGCAACTCTAAAGTTTGTGGTTGGGGCCCGTTTTTTGAATAATAAATGTCCGAAATGCAAAACATTTTTTTTTTTATTTCTGCATGATCGTGTGTGTGATTTTTTAATTTTTTTTTTTTTGTTTCCCGATTCCGGGGTTTGTTTAAGCTTGTCTTTGGGTTTTCGATGTGTCACGGGAGAAAGACTTGCAACTTATTGGTAGTAGGTTCAGGGCTCAATTGATGCTACTTATTGTGAAGAGGCGAAACACGCAGAATAGGGAGGGCGCTCCTCGAGGATAGAATGGCGGCTTGCAGGCGGACATTCCCCAAGGGGAACAAAGTGCTTGAGCCCCGCAAGTTCACATTCCCCGCTTATCTGGCTTCCACGTCCACCGATCGACTTTTCTGCGTCCCGTTCATGATTAGTAATGTTAACAGCAATCTCTTCCTCATTGAGTCGGGGAGCAGAGCGCTCATGAATAATCCCTAAGTCACATTAACTAGGAACCCATGGTTAAGTTTGGACCCCGATAACGGGCAACCTCTTTTCCGTGTTGTTGCAACCAAGTTGACAATTATGATTACGTTTAATTATTAAAAATTGCATAAAATTCAGCAGGTTGTGTATGTATTGCACAGTAGACCATTTTAGACAATTTTGGAAAGAGATAAATATGTGAGTGTGTGTCCCAGCGAGCGCGGGAACTACCTCGATTATGGAAGCTTCATCCCTCTTGGCTCCATTGAGCTGCCGTCGCTCCCAACGTCCCTTTGCGCTTATTGTTGGCTATCTTTCGCCCCCGAGTTCTTTATAATATCCCTCCCAGACGGCGTTTCAAAAAGTCCCTTTCACTAAGCTCCTTTATAAAATAGGCCAATCTGCTCGCGATGCTGAGTGCGCACGTGCCCTAGGGCGTGCGCTGGTTCGCCGATTTTATAAAAGAGCTTAGCGAAAGGGACTTTTAGAACGCCGTCTTGACTGGGGTATAAGACGCTTCTTCCCTAAGGCGAGAATTGTTTCGTCCTGAAAATCCTCGTACCTCGTTTTTGTCAGGTGGCACCAGTTATTTCTAGATTAGTGGATTAGGTGACAAATAACATCTGTCTGAATCGATCAAAATCTTACGCGAAAACGTCTTCAAGAAGCAAGGAAAAAAACTGTCTTTTTTGTATTTACTGGTTCTTGGTAGCTCGCGTAAAAAACATGACGACACAAAATACAGTTTGTTCCGACTTTTGTCATAAACGACTTCAAGCCTCGTAGGAGCGCATGCAAACGTGCTTCCTGGACGTCGTTCCGCATTGCGTACACACCTGTGGAGCGCGGAGAAAACTTCCCGACGAAAGTTCAAAACTGTCATGTTCAGTGAGGACAGCGCTAGACTAAGAAATGGTATTTCGATGTCATGTGCGTTTAAAACCACGACGTAATGACAAACAATAATGCGGGCCTTTGCCTAAGTGACTTACTTTCGAACTACACCGATGGGGACAACAAAATAACGAAGCGCTCGGCTGCCATAACCGAACGCTTAGTGAGCGTTCTGCTCAGACTCGTATTCTCCCGTTTCCCGGGAGGAACGCGCGAGGGTTTCTTTTGAAGCCACTCCAGCCGGCGCGGAAAATGCAGCACGCACCACGCATCTGTCTAGCACCTGTTCAACATAAAGGCCGAAGTGGGTCAGGCTCCCAATATTTGGCAACTGCTTTCGGGAAAGATGTGGCCTTTTCGCGTCCTATCAACGTCACTCAGACTGTTATGAGCACTGCTTTTAAGAAATATATTGAAAGATTTTTATTTTATTTGAGCTTCTGGGCCGTCGCATACCTGTATATGTCACTCAAAAGACCCCATAAACACCCGTTTTTGAATAGAAATAAAATCACCTAATTCTGTGTGACCTGTGACTTTCATACGCTGCCTCTACTGCTTTATCTTCGGCTATTATTTCTAATCGTATATGCTGTCAAAAAAAAAAAAAAAAAAGAGGTGGGGGCATATTGGAATATATTCATAGCGTGGAATTTGTTTCTTAGGAAACAAGGGTTTTTATGTCTCCGCTGAAGGGTGATACTAATTTAAATGGAGTCTTGTTTTAATTGTCCTTTACGCAATGATTTTTAGAACATTTCACTTTACTGAAACGACCGGCTACAAAGAGACCGGCACGAGTGGAATTTAAACTCATGCGGAACGCAAGTTCGCCTGCTTCTTTTGCAGGGGTTGTGGTGACGTCAGAATGCCGAGCTCTGATTGGCTCTGATTGAAGGATAGTGGGTAGACCTCAAGGCAGCTAGCATTCAGGTCTACCCACTATCCTTCCAGTCAGAGCCAATCAGAGCGCTCGGCGTTTTGACACCACCACAACCCCTGCAATAGAAGCAGACGAAATTGCGCTCCATATAGTATTTGAATCTGAAGAGCAACCTTCGTTCTTCCGATACTGGTTTTACAGCTATGTAGGAGTCCCACACGTTCATCGAAATACATGCTCCAAACACAAAAGAAAACAACACCGTTAATAAAAAAATGCAGTTTATGATTTCGGGTGTTTTCCGGCGAGGCACCTCATTCCTCATGTCACAAAGCCAAAGGCGCATATTTTCTGTGTGGAGGTCTAGGCAGTAAAACGTTGTTCTGGATTGAAACTGTCCCCACTGTAGATATACAGTTTTGCCAGTGCAGTGCGGCAGCTAACGTGGGATCTTAACGCGCGTCATGCAATAATAAAAAAAGGGTTCATAAAACCACACTGAATTTCAATTTTCAGCACTTTACAGAGACATGCTGACAGAAGTATGGAAACAGTATTCTCACATCCAACGCCTCTGAACTGTGACTTTTTTTTTTACAGTAAAGTTTTAAAATTACAAGCGAAATCTTTCTTGCAGTCGCTCCTGCGCAAAACTTGCTGACACAGTTTTGGCCAACCACGATTTTGATATACCACGGGTATAGCTTCTGAACTGTGGTGACTGATATTTGAATGTGGTTCTTGTGTTCAGCTCGAGCACTGTGTTATCACTCTACATGCGCTCGTTCACAGCAGATGCCTTGCGGGACATTCAGATTTTGGCTCGTATTCAATCACTGCGGTGACGGGAACCGTCAAACTCTATCAATGTGCTGAGTGCGTCGCGTTCTCCCTTCATTGACAACAGCAGCGCATGGCAGCAATGATCAATGGTGGCACCCCATCTGCAAGAAATACACTAGGGCAGGCGAGCTGGTTTCAAAACAACATATTGTACTTATAAACTTTGGGACGGAGAAAATAGAAAAAAAAAAAGCAGTCTACACGACATATAGTCTCAAACGCGCGGCTGCTTTTTTTTTTTTATTTAACGGGGCAAGACCAAATGGTTTTTATTCAACATTTTTTGCGACTGCTCGTGCCTGGCCAGAAAAAGCTAATGCGCTTTTATATGTAAAGAACTGCAAGTATCTGTCAATAATAAGAAAACAGTTTTATGGTCCCTTTTTCGAACTCCTGTCCGATGATAATCCGAATCCAAACGGGCAGTGGCCGGGATATGACTCAGTAATTCTACAAAAAGGCGTAACCTTTTTACCCGCATATATAGGTAATATCATGACGTAAAGTGAGAAGATAAATCATTTTAAAAATTTTTATAGTGCTTTTTTTTTATTTGAGTCAGGAGCACAAGACGTATTTCAATATACAGCAAGTCACAACACGTCTGGACAATGTTTTATTAATTGCTCTGCTCTCCCATAAAATGACGACGGAGAATACAGAGCGCGGCCTAAAGAAGATAAAGTAATTATGAAAACTAACGTGAAGGTGATTTATGCCCAGGTTCTAAAATGTTATCGCTGAAGCCTTCACAGCGTATGCGCACAATGAATGCAGGTGCGCCAGGGACCGGCCGCTTCTCCGTAATCCCTTATGTCCTCCAACCCAATTTCGCTAAGCTAGGAAAAGGACGGACTCGACAGGTTTTATAATGCAGTGAGTGCGCAGGCGAGCTGGTGGATGTTAACCATTTTGTTCTTAGCCCGAGACTGAGGCAGGAAAAAAGGAAAGTTTCAAAGTGGAAGAAAAAGGAACAGTCGAGGACACGTCTCACGTTTAGCTGTGTTAGAGACGTGTCCTCGACTGTTCCTTTTTCTTTAACTTTGAAACTTTCCTTTTTTCCTGCCTCAGTCTCGGGCTAAGAACAAAATGGTCGACAGGTTTGTTCTTTTCCTTCTGCCGTTGGATGGGCTTTGGCTCTCCTCTAAAGCCCCTGTTCACACCCAACCGTATCATCCCGTACCCATATGGCGTCACCGGTGACGTGGTTGCTGGAGCGAGGGGGATGTTCCCTCCTCTTTTTTCCAGCAATCCATCTGCTTCCTCCTCCCCAGTCTTCCTTTCCATCGCACTGAACTCTTAACATACCTGTAATGGCGTGCGCCAGTGTCTGTATCTTCGTGACTTACAAGACATATACAAAAGGATCGTTGTTGATCTCAGTCGAACAGCAGAGAAAGGAGTACGCCAGACGCGATTTGAATCGTCCTTCAAGGAGCTCGTCAACGAAAGACTGGTGATTCAGGTAAGATGGGCTTCATATTTCTCTTAGCGAAAATTTCATAGCGGTGCTGGTTGCCTAAGAATATATTTAAGGCCACCTGGATCGTCTGCAGTTGACTGGAGTTCTCGTCGAATAACTCGTGTTTGGAAACAAAAGCCGCATAATAAACGGCTTAACAAAATTTGCGAGATCAAACAGTAAACTAGCCAAGGACATTTTGTTTTTGTGGGGGGTATAGGGGGGGGGGGGGTTGAAGCCTCATAAGCCTCCCCTGAATACTAACTGACCTCATCTTGCAAGCAGGAAGGACACTGGAAGATTTATTTCTGTTGACAAATGCTAAATACCAAAATGTTAACCAAGCTATAGACTTCTCAAGAGAATGTTCTCTTAAAGAAAGACTACAAAATGAGGTAACTACCAGGGGAAATTCAGTAAACCATTCATCTCTTAGTCTTTCAATAGCATCTCAATCAGTAGGTTACTTGTGGGGCTGGACGTCGATAAAAATATGAACCCAATCATCGCCACCCGTTGTTTGGTTAATTAATTGATTAATCGTTTTCATTTATTACCATAAATAATATTTTAAAAATGTCGAAATTAGATAATTTCCTTTCACTGAATATGTTATAAGTGGCGCAATATACAATTCCGGATTCTAAATCAATCTTGATGTGTAGTTGAGAGCAGTTAAAAGGCATTCACACTCCCAAATTATTACTTCAGCCGGAGAAGCAAATTGATTCGTTCATATTCTGCGGCAATAATTTCCTTCTTTAATTGTTTACAATTGGCTCTGATGCGCTAAACGGACACTCGCCCGGCGCTAAACGTTACAGGGACACGTATAACCTCCACTTGTATGACGGCAAAAAAGTCTCTATCGCTGTTGATCGCTTCCCGGAAGAGGTTGTTGTTTAATTTGCTAGAGTGTGTGTTTGTTTCTATGCTTAACCTCTGCAGTATTCAGACCTTTAAGCTTCTTCAAAGTTATGCCGACTATTTCTTAGAACTATTAATTTCAGACAATTATATTTGTTTCCCCAGATCCTCAACGAACTCGAGCGGCGCAGTGATAGGAGACCGTATGAAGGCCTCACTGTACTTTTCGAGCGAAAGTTGGAGCAGATCCTTAAGCTGCACATTGAGAAGATGGGCTCACGGAAAACGCCACGCGGTTCCTCCAACTTGCGCAGCTGGAGACCGCAGAAGAGAAAAAGCCCGTAAGCAACACTATCCAACTTTTTTTTTATTCCTTTCAAAGACTTTTGACAACTGCAATTGTTTAAACTTAACAATGGTCGTAAGATATTCATTTCATTTTATGTCTGGTCGCAGCGGATCCTACGAGCCATCGGAGCCAATCCAAGGCCGTGTACATGTCACGTGACCTCGGAGAAGGGGCACAGTGATGCGCGGAGAACGTGTCACGCGCTAGGTTCACGGAGCTGGATTCGTTGGAATGGCTTGTGGCGTTCGCGGCGGCCGGACAAAACATGAGACGGAGTATTGTCTCAAGTTTTCAATCTTCAATCACTGTCAATTTAGATTCAGTTTGTAAATCTGGGCAAAACGAGCATAACACGGAGTAAATTTTAAACGTTATATCAACAACAATGTATTTCATGTCGAAAAAGAATAGAAGGATATATGTGTTAAAATAGAATTTTGTCGAACAATAATAGAAAAATATAAGTGTTAAAATGGAATTTAGCTGCTATCTATACTCAGTGGCTGGTTAAGAGTTTCCGAGAAGCTCCTCTCACCATTTTTCACTTCTGTAGACCGAGTGTTGGAGATGGAGCTACCTAGTCACCAGCGTTTGCTCTGCAGAAGTGGAACGATAAGAGAGGAGCTGCCTTTGAACTAAACGGACGTTCAAATTGCCAAACAGCACCCATTAGTGTATTATAGGAATTTTAGAGGGGGCGTGTTTGAGTTTATATAGTTAAAATCTGTTTTATGCACGTTTATCTCTGCAGTCACCCACCTTTTTATATTCGAGCGAACTTCACTACAGTAAGGGGGCACCCTGTTTGCTTTTGTTTTTACATTTCACCTTGTCTTCGTGTAATTAAAGGGAAGCTGAAACACTTCTTGAAAACAAAAAACCGAGTTAAAGGCGAGTTTTTGCGTATTTTTATCGCGTGAATCTGAATATCACACTCGTTTTCCCCGAAGATGTAACTAAACGCGAGAAAACACGAAAAACCTCCGATTAGTCGTGACGTCATACTAGAATCTTTAGGCCGCCAAGCGCGTGTCGCGTGTGTGGGCAGCGCATGGAATTGCGCACTAACCCAAGTCGGGACGTCCATCTCCGACCTTTTTGAAAATAGCAAGAGTGCGCGTGCATAGCTTTGACTGGCGGTGAAGATGCGCGATAGGTATTCGAAAACTCCTAGGGGGACGTCACGCCCCGTGAAGGCGGGGCTTCAGCGGTGCTTCAAAATTTAATTTCTGCAGCCTCCGTGCACCAAATTGAAAACTAATCTCTATATTTGTGACCCTGGAGTCCAAATAAGACGATTTAGGCGTTTTTGCTTAAGTACAGAACCGCTTCAGTTTCCCTTTAAGAGAACTGCACAGTTTGCGAATGCTATAGTAACAGGCATATTGAAAAGGGAAGGGACGAACTTCAGCGTGAGCTTCCTTGCTCCGATAGCACTTGGGCTATCGGAGCAAGAAAGCATTTTATTATTTTGCAGTATTGAAAGAAAGTACCTGCCATCCTCGATTTTAAACAGGTGATTATTTGCTCCCACTTTTAGAATAAATATAAAATAAGCATCTCGTACCCCCGGGGAGAGTTACGAAAGGGCAAGGACACGCTTTATAACTTCCCCCAGTCATTTCTCGTTACGTGCACCAACTTCCGTTGGAAGAAACGCAACCCCTAAATTCAGAAAACAACTATTCCCGTTGTTGCCTCTGGTTCTCTAGCAGTCTATACACGTTTGCAAGCACGGTCTCAGGGCGCCGCCATCTTTCTCGGTTGGGGTGTGCTTAAGAGCGTCATAATCTGATTACAACTCCTTGCTAACGTGTCCTAATCGTATTATGGCCGCGCCCAAGCTCCAAACTGTGGTGCTTTAACACACGCGGCCACTTTGCGTCGGGTGGCACATACTTTTATTCTAAGCCATCTAAGCCAGCGAGAGCAAAACAACTGCTCTGTGGTGACATGCCTTGATCCAATATTTGCCGCCATTTCCGAAACAAACTGGTGCTCCTCCGCTTACGCCTGCAGCAATGCATACCAATTAAAATAAAGTAAAAAAGGGTATAAAAGGCCATCATGAAAACTTGTGTAAAAAAGTATTTGTTGTTCACTTTAAAGGGGCAGTACAATTATTTTAATGTTGAAAGAATTGGCAGTTTGCATTTTTATATTGTTTATGCAAGACAAGTGACCAAAACGCGTCACCTTTTCCCGAAAAATGGCGATTCGGCTGCGTAATCGCAAAGAAAAAATGAGTTATTTGCCGATCTGCACCCGCCTGTCGCGGGTTACGGGAACCAAGAAAAACAGCGTCTCTGGGGTATACGCGGAAGTCAACAAAAGCTGTCCCCCTCCGCTGCCACACTCGCCGTCAGCCCCGTGGCGAACCGTCCTTTGTGTCGATAGCTCGCCGCGACCTTGGACGATGCTAATCCTTTAAAAGTCGACAATCGCGGAGGAAGCGGCTGGGGTCTCTGAAGAGAGGACCCAAGGGGAAACCACGTGAACCCCCAGAGTACGTCACTCGAAAGGCGACGTGGGTTCGCTAAGAGTTGTAAGTGGTGCTAACTAATTCCTCTAGTTACAGGGGTAACATAAGTACCTGAATGTGAGGAAGGGCGTCATACAGCACTCGAAGAAAGGGGTATCCCTTGAAGCGGGAGGGCTTAGAGGGGGTGCTTAGTAATCCAGTATATTAGAGAGTACTTGAAATCTTCAAACTGAGGGGATACCATACACACCCCAGGGGAGTTACATATGGGACATGGTTTAACTCCCTGAAGGGAGTACCCTATACACCCTTTTTTTCTTAGAGTGTAAACCTTCTAACAAACAACGGAAAGTTTATGCAGAACGGAAGTCTATATAGACTCGATTGGCTGTTTTCTTGAGCTTGTGGGAAAGGTTGAGAAGATAAGGCATGGTAACATGCCTTGTGGTGCTGTATCATGAACTGCCTGTCATAGCTCTTTTATGCTTGACGTTCCTTAGTAGTCACTCGGAAACTGCTGTTACTAAAGAGGAAGGGTGCGTCGCTGAGAGCAACCGTGATATTTGCATTTCGAATCTAAGATGGAGCGTATTTCATCTCTTCTGCCGACCAACAATTCAGGCGTTTGTTTGCATATGCGCAAAAGGTTTTTCATTACTAAGGCCTTAACAACCGTCACATTTGTTTCCCACTGCCCTCACGACATATCGTAAAGTAAGATAAAAAGCCAAGCCAAGAAATTATAGTAAAATTAATAGGTGAGCTACTTGGTACATGTTTAATTTGTAAAGCGCATAAAAACGAGGACACAAGGAAGACGAGACAAGACCAAGCGCTAACTTACAACTGAATGTTATTGAAACACACGTGCTACCTGAACACACATTCAGGCTCCAGACACAAAAAGGCAAACTCTTTCTCATGATGAATTCCACTGGTAGATCGGATCGGTATCCAAAATCTGCGAGGGAGCCAAAAATCCGCTGCACGGGATTCGGTCCGAATCTATCAGCGGCAGATGCCCTCGCGTCTTTGGAGCGCCCAGAACGTAGGCCGGAATCGGAAAACTTGTCTTTCCGGGAGCCTTCCTTCCCACGCTTGCCAACCCCCTACCATCCGTCGCAGCAGTCGCAGTCCCCACGTCATCCCTATCGTTTGAAAAAAGGCGGAAGGAACCGGTGCGATCATGGCAAGCGCTGGAGATCTGATGGCGCAACAAATGTCGGATCCGGCTGTCCGGCGACTGTTGCTGTCCTTGCTTGGACGTGAAGCAACAAGATTTGCTCTTGGTGAGTTATTTCCTATTTCCGCGTGCGGTTTAATGCCTTTCGTAGACACCCCTGCTCATAACCGAAACTCTTATAACTTTATGTCGTCCGTCCCGTTGTCTTCCCACCCTCGGTTACCATTTAAGCTTAAATTAGGCTTTAATTTTTTTATCAACCCAAGATCGACCATTAAGAAATTAAATTAGCGCGAGCGCAGCTGCAGAAACTTTTTTTTCAGTGCGAAGGGCCTCATTTGATAGAACCAAAACTATTCAACGTCACGGCTTCGCGCGTTTTGAAACATTCTACGCGGCTTGCGCTACGAATGAATGATCAAACTCAAATCAATGTATTCCGGCGTCGTTCGGGCTAAGGAATTTTATGCTCCACTTGTCTCACTGTACCCACTGCTACTCTGTGCTCACTGCGACTCCCTTTGATCGCATTAATAAGGCTATTCGCCTTCTACACTTTCCAGATGGTACTAAATTTGCCTCCCCGGATGTTCGAAGCCAGGGCGGTACGTTGCTTGACACAAACACTGATAATTTAGGCGTGTGCAGTGCGCACAGTTCTTTTTTTTTCGAGATATTAATGAAGGAAGTTTTCATTGGACCATAATAAAACAGTTGTAAATTTAACAATGGTCGAGATAATTTTACAGGTCAGCAGCATTCCCCTCTGGAAGGCACATAAAAAAAAAGCCAGGCAGTACAGCTGCCTAAAAAGAGCAGGACATGTCCCCTTAAGTCTGCATTTCCACTGCAATATTTTTGAATAACGTAAACGAGGAAAACGTTAAGCATGTTAATACTTTGAGATCATGTTGGAAGAGAACTAATATCTGTATTCTAACTCATATTTAAAAACCCATTTTTATTGTGAGGCTCGTGAACCCACTTTTGTTGTGTGGTCTGTCACTTTATCTAAAGATATGCTTTTCCTATGAGGGTTGTCAAAACGCAAAGGCTGTAAAAACCAGCTCTACATTTTTTTTTAATTTCAAATCTCTGTTCACGCCTGTTGAAGAAAATGCATGAATATTGTCAAGGCTGCTGAACCCTCCAAGGCCTTCCTTTATTCTCTCTCTTTACTTTGCATTGGACAGAGTTGTATTATCTGTGAGCTGCAATAACCCTTCATCCTCCGTTAGCATACCTGCAAGCTTCTGAAAAAAAGACACCTCTACCAATTGTTTGATGAACTGCACAGTTTAGGTTCCATTCTTTAAAATTTTGATAAATTGAGAGATGATGGAGCTTGTGAGGAAATACAGATACAAACACAAACAAAGAGGAAGTGACAGCAAATTCCCCGACAAATACAGGGTGCGGCAAGCCACATTGGCCCAGCAGCGTTTTAGCCGGGGCAACAAAGAAGCCATGCAGGAAGCCCGCAATACATTAGGCTGTTAAACAAGATGAAAATGGACTGTAAAATTTTCTATTCTTGCAATATAAAATATTCTTTATTTTTATTATGGCAGTCAGTGTCACGGCTAGGGTTTTATGTTTTAGTGAATACCAGTAAAGAGAGAAATTATACCTCCAAGCCGGTTTTCTCAAAATCAGGGAAGACCGCGGAAAAGCAAAATAAAAAAGGCCTTTAATTATGAAACAGAAAAAAAAAGAGAAATGAAGTTTCACTGGAAGAAAGCTTTTCTCTACAGCTTCATTGTGTGTTGACCCAGAACCCAGCTCCTGATGAACTTTCAGTGAGGCATCCTATTTTATTCATTTTAAGTCCAAATTATCCACCCGACATCAAATATTTAGGTTAAAACGCTAAAACCTAAAGAAATACCTGAAAAAAAAAATTCGTTGAAAAATACACCTTGAAAACACAGAACCCTATTCATTGCTTAGCTGGCTAAAGGCACATCATGCTAAAAATTTGATCCCCCTCAATTACCATTGAACTGGATCAGCTCATGTTGCTGCACTCTGTACAAGCTAAGCTTTGCATAGCCAGTTAATTTTTCAAGTTTGTTCATTTTTAGATTCCGAATGGACCAGTGACGAAACAAAACTGCTCCAGGACTACTGTGAACGCTAAGTTTCACAAATTGGACCCCTCAAAAAATTCAAAAATAAGAAAGCAATTTTTGCTCGGATATTGGAGGACCTCATGACCACAATTGACTCAAATAAAAAACCGAACCAGTGTAACATTCGTCTAAAAACCCTTCAAAACCGCAAAGAGGAAGCAGTATGCTACAACGGTCAATCCGGAGCCGGATCGGTCGATGTCCCATACGAAGACGAGCTTGACCGAAACTGAATGATGGACGACAACATCGAGCCTCAGGTAATTCGAGACATTAATGGGGCCACCTACAAGGTGCCATTTAGCAGCAGAACTGGGCAGCAGCAGGTGCAGCGGTCGAAACAACCACAAGTAGACCTCCAAGCTCTCCCGAGGAAACTCCCAAGACCGGAGCCAGCGGAAGCACTCGTCCAGGCCGGCTCAACTCAACTCGCCTACAGCGCATGAAATAATTTTTTGCTGAGATGAAGAAATCGGAGGATGCAAGGCAAGAACGAAGAGTGCACGGGTAAACTGTAAAGGAAGAGAGGTGCCATGCGAAGAATGAACTGAAAGAAGAGATGCGCCGGGAGCGGAAAAAAATGCATGAGGAAAAAATGACACTTCTCACAATGATCCACGCCCAGCCCAAGCCCTAGACAGAAGGCTAGTGGAAGAATGTGATCAGCATTTATTAACATTGATTCCCAAGGACAGTAAAAGATATGCGGTTTCGTTAAAAGGTCCCTAAACCACTTTTTGAAATAGTGTATTTATGATCATAACTCAATCTATGGGCTTTAAACATCCTAAAAAGCCATGCATTACATTTATGCGTGGCCCATTTTTTTTTATTAAACTCAGCATAAAACGTTTACATTGCATGGTGCCATCCGACGAGAATGGCAGACCCCTGTTTTCTTGGTGCAACGATGCCATCTGGTGTCGGCGATAGTTCCGAGGTAATCAATCTTATCACGTCAATTTTAAAGAAAAATTGACGCCACTGAAGAGTGCAATAAATACACCAAGTTCTAAGTATGGTATCATTTACAGTGCAATAAATACACTACTACCAAAGAACAGTAAAGAATGGTATTGTCTACAGTGTAATAAATCCACCAAAACCAAAACAACTAGCAGAAAACAAGAACATTGCTTACGCTGCAAAACAAACATCATACCTTGCAGGAAATCTTTCCTAGAGTATACTTCAAAATGCTTGTTGAATCTGCAAGGTTGAATTATGCCACTTTTGCTGTACTTCGTTTCAACTCAAGATAAACTGCAGTGACAATACGGTAGAGTGTCGTGCAACGTTGGGTAAAGGTGCAGCAACATGCGAGGCACGCAGTCACGTGATATTTTCACAGTGCTGGATTGGCTGAGATGGCAATTAGCGTCCCCAGAAGTGCAACAAAAACGTAAAACGGAGTATGTGGCTATACTCCGTTTCACTAGTTGATGCAGTACAGGCGAAGGCAACGCCAGACGAGGGGAGAAAGGGCGAGCACCGGGAGGGCTGAGGAGGAAAAGAAAAACATCCTCTACCCTGTAACGTTTCTAGTGCTCTTTCTTTCTCCCTCTCGCCCTCCATTGCCATGCTCTCCCGTTCCGCCTTCCTAGTGCTCGCACTTTCTCTCTTCGCCTGGCGTAGCCTTCGCCTGCACTGCACACAACTAGTGATACGGAGTATAGAGCCACAAAATGTTCTTAAGGTGCCACATTCCAGAGCACTGCAGCGCGGCTCCCAAACAAAGGTTGGTGTTCAAAGTACTTCCGATGATATTCGGTTATTCTGACAGTGCTATACGTTAATATGCGCATGTTGTCCTGACCACCTAAAAAAAACGAATGCCTCCTTCACCTTTCCCGTTCAATGCGAACTGCTCCCTAGCCACATTTCCTTAGCATCTTTAGCCTCTTGCAACAGCTCCTCACCACACTTACGAACAACTAAGACAAGACCAGTTTTTAAGCCTCTTGTGATGGTTTACGACCGGATGCTCTACCGCGGAGCCCTTCGTAAGCCGTTGCAAGACGCTTCAAAACTGGTCTTGTCTCAGTCGGTCGTACGTGTGTGGGCAGGTCTTTACACTCTAAGAAATAAGGAATTTACAGGGGTACTCCCCTTGTCCCATTTGTAACTCCTCAAAACTACATTTCGTCTTTCTGTCCACTGACGCGAGCTGGAGATACCAACTTTTACAAGCAGCTTGATAGCCGTTCGATATAGCGTACTGAATAGCTAATGTGCGTATCAAAGTCTACAACAAAAAAAAAAAAAAAGTGAAAGCCGTTTACAACTTCCTGTAACGCCGAATTGGAGCGCAGCTCTTGAGGAGGAGGAGGGAAGGGTACTGAGGGTAAGGGTATACCCCTCCTCCTCCTCCCCTCAATCTTCAATCTGCTCCGGGGGGGTCACGTGAGCTCGTGGGGAGTCACGTGACCCTCCCCCCCCCCCCCGAGGTCACGTGACCCCGGGGTGGGCTCGCGCGGTGCATTATGGGACATTTCCCATAATGCACCGCGCGGTTAAGCCGACGGCGACGCCAACGGCGACGCCGACGCCGACGCCGCTCAAGCCGGAAACGGGCGCCTAAGAGCTGCGCTCTAAAAAATTACTGAAGTTTTGCAACAGGGCCGAAAAATCTTGATTGGCTTAATCTAGCCTTTAATGAGTACATTAGCTATTTTAATAAGTTGTATCGCTCGACTATCAAGCCGCTCGTAAACGTTGGTATCGCCAGCTCGACGTCAGTGGACAGAAGGACGAAATTAGTTTTGGGGAGTTACATATGGGACAAGGGTTAGTTTTTGTGTTGATAAAGTGAAATTCAGTTCTCATGCAAAGTTTGGGTAAATTCCTCACCTTTTGGTGAAAAGTATCAAGGTGTAGAAGGGCAGCGCTTTGGCATAGTTCGGTGGAAACGGTGCAGTAACCACATGACCGCTCTATAGTGGTAACCAGGGCCGGCTTGCTAAAAACAGCATCTAAGTTGAGACTGGGTGAAAGAAAGCATGGTCAAAGACAGCACACGAGCTGGGCGGAACTCAAGCAGCTTCTCAAGATACTCGCGCGCCCTGCCTTGGCAGTGCTTTCTTTCACCCAGTCTCAGCCGAGACGCTGTTCTAGCATGCCGGCCCATGGCTCATCTTGGCAAATGGGGCTTATCTCAGCCCCATTTGGGCAATCACCCTGTCCCTCTTCTTTTTCCCCCCAGTTTGTGGAGAACAGAATCCAAAGCCGTCAGTGGCCCAAACTCCTCCAGCGAGTCATTGTCTGGGACGCTACTAGCCTCATTTTCTGGCTCCTGAACAACATCGCCTTCTCCAGCCTCTATGCAGAGGTTATGGAGGATACAACATGGAATGGTGAACCTAGTTGCATAATAAACAGTGAAAAACTCTAAGAGCTTCAGCTGCCTGAATCGTTTCTTCAGGTCAGTAAACGCGCTCTCAATGAGCACACGTGTGCCTGAGAACTTTACATTGAAGTCTCTCTGTTTTTTAGTGAGGGACTCATATTCCCTGAAAGGAGTCATCAGGTACTCCCTCAAGGGGTAGACCGCGTCACCCAGGATGTAGTACCTGCGGCAGATCTGCGAGAGCTTGTCCGCCATGCTTAAAGTCCTGAATACCCTAGCATCATGGACCTTACTCGGATGTCCCATGGTTATATCCAGAAACCGCTTGTTGCGGTCACAGATGGCTTGAAGTGTTAGTGAAGGATAATGGTGCTTTTTCTGATAGGTCGACCGGATCTTGTTGGCCGGAGATTTGATGGCAATATAGGGTCTGTCGATGCATCCAATTGTGCCGGGTACACCAGTCATCTGTAGTATGAATGCTAGTTGGAAGTTTCTCGGAGAAGATAAAGTCCAATGAATTGAGTAAATAACATAAGCAAAACAAACATTTATTACGCAAATGCTCACGCCAACTCAATATTGTTACGTCACGCCGCGGCGGTGGTGCTTCGAGAACACTTCCGGTCGGGTGTGGGTGGAAGTCGTTATTGAGACGGGCACTCTCATGTTGTGTTGGAAGAAAGCAGACTAAAATCTGCCTTCTCGTTAGAAAGGATACAACTGGGGATGCACCAGAAGAGCCGCAACAGATGTCGAGGTAGTTTTCCCATGTTTTTTGCTTGCGCTGCTCGTCAAAGGACGCGGATAGGTGCCTGGAAAGGAAAAAACAGACGTGGTCAGAACATAATTGCTTGTGCGGGAAGCACCTATAGGTTGATTTTACAGACTTGTGGCCGTACGTTTTATTTCTTTTGTTCTAATATGAACGCAGCAAAACTGTCAAGTTCTCCGGACCACCCCCTGACCATGTTCAGTGCGTCTTGACTTTCAAGTGAGCATCTGATTGTTTAAAAGGTCGTCTGCTCGTCCAAACAACATAGGCCCGTAGATCAAACATTGACCCAGTAATTGCGATAAGAACTAAGTGCAGGTCTCAATAGACTTTTAAGTTTAAAGTTCGTTTGGGGTATGTATTCTCGGTGTAAACAGTAGATTCAATGAGACGATCATTCGCCGTTGGCTATACCAACTTGTTATGCCCAATTCCCTTGGTTCAATTCTGCTAGCGATTTTCAGTGTCAGTACAAGCTTTAGCATGTATCAAAATGGCAATCAATTTTCTAGGCAACTTGACTTGAAAATAACCCGCTCCAACCATTACTATTACGACCAGTGAGTTTCCTCGCAATTCGACCCGATGCGAAACCCCCAAAAAACAACCCCACAACTGGCGACCTTACGGGGAATTACAAGGCACTCAACAACATTAAGCTGCCAGATCGGTATTTGATACCGCATATCCAAGACTTTACATCGTTTCTGCATGGCTGTACTATTTGTTTCAAACTGACCTTGTAAAAGATTGCCCCGAAACCCTTATTATCGACCTTAATGATCTAACTCGAATGCCGAGTCATAGACTGATGAGTGCAGGCCTCCATGGGTAAATATGGATGCCTGTTTCCAAAATTCATTCATCGTTTCTACCGCGGCTTGAAATTCGCAACATGAATAGTGTTGATGTGTTCACTAATAATTGCACCTGTATTAAAATGATAATGGTTAAATAGACCTGCAAGATAAAACATCAATAAATTACCTATTTAATGCGATGGCAAAATAGAGCTGTATTAAAACTCTATTATAGTTGTGATTAAGCTTTCAGAACTGCCAGCTTGCTGATCCTGAGGTTGACAAGGCATTCGCAGTGAAGGCAAGGTCAACGAGAGGGGCGGCACCAGCTTTCAGCGAGTGATAGGCTTTCTCTGGGCTAGCACACGCAATCTGCCAGGAAGAGCGCTACGTTACCCGTTGGATTGTTCCTGCGCACCAGCCCCCAGGACAGAAACCAGCCAGGAAACACTGGTATGAAGGGTGCTGGCAGAGTTAGAATGATTCATGGCGATTTTCGTCCGCATGTCCGGAATCGGTAAACAAAAAGGTGCAGCTGAAGGGAACTGGATGAAATATACTCAAAATTACTGGAAATTTTCACTGGATGAAATGGGTATAGGGTGACAATAGGAAAACTCCTGTTTCGTTCTCTGTTGCAACTCAAACAATGTCACAGCATCCAAATCAACAAGCAGTGTTGAAACATATATTTAGTACTTAGAAAAAATATTTTTGACGACCGACGTAAACATGCTTTTCACTTTTTCCCACCTTCTCCTTCCCCATATCCTCTTCCTTTTTTACCTGGCCCCAACTTGGCGCCTTTCGCAGCTTAGGAGAGGGAAGCGCTAAGAGGATTGTCTTTCCTGCGGAAATCCGAAGGTTGCGCGTCGCCCTTTAACTGAAGTGCCAAATAATCAGTGTATGAAAGGTTTAACTCTGATGACTTGAGAGCAGCTTAAGAAAAATTTAAATTACCAAGCAGAACTAGAAAATAGAAGAAATGAAAGATTGAAACTTCTCTGAAAAACTGCATGAGTACATAGTGCTTAATTACCTTCTTTGAGAAGGCAGCTGCTAGCAAAATAACAGGCAGCTGTGCCTGAGTGGTCTGTATATAATTAAACTGACTGAGTGCGGGTACAAACCGCTTGAAAGTGTCTGGACAGGCGCTCCATGTTGTCGGGAAACTTCACAATCCGTAGCCCAATGATGAGAATAAATCAAGCACCCGCTCCATCATACGTTGGAGGGTACTCTCTCCGAGATCAAAGCGACCAGCCACGTATCAAAAGCATGCCTTGTTTGCTGCATACTTGTATTGTGTAAATGCAGGAGGTTACAATGGGCAGGAGGTGGCATCCGAATTCACCATAAATGGAGCGGAGTGTAGTGAACGTAAGAAAAGGCAATGGAATGTTTGCTCAATTTTTCAGCCGAGAGGAGGGCTCAGTTGATGAGTTCGACCATGGTCTTAAGGAAAACCAACTGTGTTGTCATGGCACTGCCGCGGTAGCACGGTTGTTCGCCCCATAAACTATGGCAGCCCACAGGGTTAACCGAAACAACGAAAGGGCGAGCACCCACAAAGGCTTGAGCTCTTTCACGGTGATATGCAACAGTATCTTTTCTTTTTTGTCACAACTCAACTCTCTCATGTAGTGTAAACGGTGAAGTCGTTTGCAAGCAGTGCCATGGCAGATTGTAGTACTGTGGCTTCTACTCTAATAATTTGGGCTTGACATTAAAGGACACACTGCCGTCACAAGCCGCGTTCACATGAACGCGATTTAAACGCATCGACTCCAATTGTCCTTGGAAAGAATCCGATGTATCATTGTTTGCATTGGGGCACATCAGGTCCGTCGCGAAGGTGCCACCGCGCCTTTTCACATCTCAAAGTTAAAGCTGCTTTTCCGGTAGTGGCCGCACGAAATGACCACCTTGCCAGTGAGGAATAGAGAATGCTAAGGTTGGAGATAGCAAAATTAATGCAGCATGGTACCACTAAAATCAAGAGGAATCGCAGAGCACTTCTAACATTGCACTAAGAATCTCATCCCAGCCTAGTTGGAAGGCGAGAAACAAATGAAGA
Organism: Ixodes persulcatus; assembly: GCA_013358835.2. Lineage (NCBI taxonomy): Eukaryota > Metazoa > Arthropoda > Arachnida > Ixodida > Ixodidae > Ixodes > Ixodes persulcatus. The sequence goes on from JABSTQ010007717.1 coordinate 39,059, forward strand.
ATATCAATAGAAACGAGGCCCCTTCATGCAGGACAACATAATTACTGCAACACAAATAATCAAAACTTACTGGCCAAATTCTGTCTTTGTATGTTACGGGAAAATCTCCATACACAAGCGTTTATACGGTAAAATTAACAAATCACGGCAGCATAAAATGAGAAGGAGTAGCTCTCTACTCAGATTAGGCGACGGCGATCTCCCATACTAGAAATGGGAAGAAAAGGGAGCGATCTACTTTAAATAGGTCACGGCAGTCAGGCAACCGTCAGCTGAAATCGATGGGCATGAACGGTTTAAACTTCAACAACGAAGGCGCACTACATGTGTTTCGATGTGGGTTTCTGTCTCCCAGTGCCACAAAACACCGTCAACGTTCCGGCTCATTATCGTATGATAGTATGGTTGTTGTAGAAAACAGAGTGAAACATAACTGCGCCGATTGCCAAAGACGCACTGCTGTCGACGGAGAACGAATGTTGACCTGTGATTGTGCTTTTGGGTGGATCCATCCACTCGTTTCACTGTTAGAGCACATGCAATGGTTGAAAGAATATTTTTCCGTCTTCCGGCGCCATGACAGACACACTTTCAGCCACATTTGCCTTACATGGGCACGTAAAGCGAGGACCATCGCACGTCCGGCGCAGCCAAATCACTGGCGCGAAATTTCAAGTGTGCTGTTGCCCGTGTTGTCGGGCACGGTTTTGAACGAAACAAAACCAATACAAGAAAAACAAACGCTCGCAGCGCAGCGGAAGGCCGGCGCCATGACAAAACTGGGACGTTTCTAGATGTTCTCCGTCGGCTTTAACTTGAAATTCGCTAACAAAGATGGAAACATTGGTTGGAAGTTTTTTGATGGCCGCCAGCACGAGCGCCATAAAGCGGAGTGGAATAGATTGTCGACGGCGGCAACTCCTCCCCCCCCCCCCCCCTGACATCCACTCACTCGTCTTCTTTCTTGGTTTTTGCCAGCCTTCGCCTTGCTCGACGCTTCTTGTGGCATGATCCTTCGTCTTGTACAATATCTTAATGTACCCGTCTATTCGTATATACTTTTTTCAATTAAGCATTTATCCAAGTAACTATTAATTCATTTTAATAGATTTATTTATATATTGTAACGGACAAGGAAAAGGAAGAAAAAGAGGAGAAGAAGAAGAGGTCGGGGGAGAACTGGGGACTGGATTCTGGGTTGCCCGTTTAGCCCAGGAGCTGAGACGCCCGCAACATTTGGTGGCAGCGGTGGGATTACGAAATGGCACCCAATCAGAGGCAAGTGGCGTGATCTCAACTTCCGCGGCGATGCAAATCACGGAGCGGTTAGCAAATCTGCTTGCCGAAAGGAGTGCTACAGACATTGTGAACCTGTTTGGAACCCTCGACAATTGCCTCGCAACCCGTCTGGCTCTGCTGGAAACTGCGGTCGAACGTCAGGTTGCCGATGTAGGGAAACGCCTCAATGATGGCCTTCGTCCATGGAATCTCGGATTCGACTGCCTGTGCACCACGGATTGCCACTCAAACTGCCGACATTCGATGGGCAGTCGTCTTGGCAAGCCTTCATCATCCAGTTCGAAACGGTTGCAGACTACTACGGGTTCGACTCAACGTCCAGAGCTCGTGCAATGGTGGCCCAGTTGTGGGGGAACGCTGCTGAATGTTTGGAGAGCATGTCTGCAACAAGTCGTTCCTCATATCAGCTACTCATAGAAGCACTAAAGTCCCGCTTTGTGATGAACATCTCCAGCAATTTCACCTGACTGCTTTGAAGCAACACCGCCAAGGCACGGACACACTCCAGGAGCTAGCTGACATAATCCAGCGGATGGCGAGAAGAGCGCTCGTCGGATGTACGGAAGTCGACGTGGAGCAGATAGCAACCACTGCTTTCATCGACGCAATCGAAGACACCGACATTCAGCTTCTTGTGCGACTCGCCCACCCAACCACGACTCGTGCAGCACTGGCTCGCGCACTCGAAGTTCAAGCAGCCACAAAGCAATGGACATGGTGTCGACATCTGGAATCCAGCTTCCGAGGCTGGCTCAACGATCTTCACCGGTACGTTCAAGTAAACGTCGTTGCTTCACGTGTGGTGACATTGGGCACTTAGCTCGATCCTGCCCAAATCACTTGGCCCCCGTCCAAAACGCAACCTATACCAACGCCAAACGTTTCAAGTGACAGTGAGCATGGCAAGGTTGAGTCTCATGTAGTGCATCATGTTCCTCTGGTGACAACGCCACTGCGCACCTCACCAACGCCATGTCTTTCAGTTCATATGATGAGTTGGGGACAACATGTGAATGCTATCGTGGACACCGGAGCTGCAGTAAGTCTAATTGATTATGCATTACTGCAATCAGCGAAGTGTACCACGCCCAAAACACTTCTGGTACCGTCTGTCTATATCAGCCGACGGTTCTACAATCGAACAAGAAGGGCAGATCTCGTTGACTGTAGAAACCTTAGGAACAGCAGTCAAACTCCCCTTTGTAATTGTGGCAAGTTACAATGGTCAATGATACTCGGCCGTGACTGGTGCTCAAGCGTCCAGCTCTCTTTATCGTTCGAGGAGGTGAACATTGTTTGTCAGCCCTACCACTTTGAGTATTGGCGATCAGTCCAGTTGGTCTGCGACAGAGTTGCCCCAAGGAGATAGCGGGGGAAGCAAAGAAAGCAACTTCTGGAATTTTGAGAGCTTATTCGATGGATTTGTCCTAGCGTGGTCCAGCTTGAAAACCTGACGAAGTCCGCTGCAGCCCAAGTATGTTCTACCGTCGCAACTGCTACGACATTTGTGTCTACACGAATGGCACCGATGGTCAATCGAAAACCACAGAAGGGTTCCGTATGGTTGCAGCATCGGACATTGTTGTACCTAAGTTATCTGCAGTTTGGACTACAGCAATAATTCCAGGTTTAATGACGTCAAGAGATATCCTAGTTGAATCACTGCTACAATCTCGTCCTGGGACGGAGTTGCTATACCTCGCTGCCTTGTTTCTGCGAGAAGGGGAGTTTATGCTTCCAGTTTTAAACCTGACGAATGGTGACCTGCTCCTGAAATCCGGTGAAGACTTCGCACCGTGACATTTGCCCTCTCACATGCCACTGTCGCGACAATTAGTGCGGCACCAACGATATCTTCCCCACAAGATTGTCTTGAAAAAGCTGGTGATCTCCATGGTCAGAATTTAATTTCGGTAACAACTTAACAGAACAACAAAAGGCACAGATACAAGAACTCCTCTGGGACTTTCGGCAGTGCATTGCTATTACACCAGAAGAGCTAGGGTGCACACCACTTGGGCGCCCAGCATCAATACTGGTGATCACGCTCCAGTACATCACAATCCAAGACGTGTTTCGATGAGAGAACGGGAGGAGATAAACCGCCAGGTAGACGACATGCTTCAAAGGGACATTATAACTAGCTCCAACAGTCTTTGGTCGTCGCCAGGTGTCCTGGTTAGGAAAAAGACGGCTCTACAAGATTCTGCGTGGACTACCGGAAACTTACAGCATAACCAAACCAGATGTTTATTCGTTGCCACGACCTGACGATGCCCTTGATGGCCTTAATGGTGCCAGCTACTTTACTACTCTGGATCTCATGTCCGGCTATGGCAAAGTGGAGCTGGAGCCGAAAGATTCCGAAAAAACTGCCTT